>PVJC01006977.1:0-53084 GCA_004026665.1 Murina feae | reverse complement strand
TTACAGTTTTTCCTCCTTTTTCGCCCCATAGCTCCCCTCCTCCCATTTCCCACCCCACCTTCTGTTCCCCCCCACTGTCCTCATCCATAGGTGTATGATCATTGTCCATTCTCTTCCCGCACCCCCAACACCCTTTACCCCCGAAAATTGTCAGTCCACTCCCTTTCTATGCCTCTGATTCTATTCTATTCACCAGTTTTTTCTGTTCATCAGATTTTTTATTCACTTGATTTTTAGGTTCACTTGTTGATAGATATGTATTTGTTGTTCATAATTTTTATCTTTACTTTTTCTTCATCCTCTTCTCAAAGGATACCTTTCAGCATTTCATATAATACTGGTTGGGTGGTGATGAACTCCTTTAGCTTTTTTTGGTCTGTGAAGCTCTTTATCTGACCTTCAATTCTGAATAATAGCTTTGCTGGGTAAAGTAATTTTGGTTATAGATTCTTGCTATTCATCACTTTGAATATTTCTTGCCACTCCCTTCTGGCCTGCAGAGTTTCTGTTGAGAAATCAGCTGATAGTCGTATGGGTTCCCCCTTGTAGGTAACTAACTGCTTTTCTCTTGCAGCTTTTAAGATTCTCTCTTTTTCTTTTGCTCTTGGCATTTTAATTATGATATGTCTTGGTGTGGTCCTTCTTAGGTTCCTTTTGTTTGGAGTTATCTGCGCTTCCTGGACTTGGAAGTCTATTTCTTTCACCAGGTGAGGGAAGTTTTCTGTCATTATTTCTTCAAATAGGTTTTCAATATCTTGCTCTTTCTCTTCTTCTGGTACCCCTATAATTTGGATGTTGGTACACTTGAAGTTGTCCCAGAGACTCCTTACACTATCGTCATACTTTTTGATTTTTCATTTGTTTGTTTTTTTGTTTTGGCTTTTTTGGCTGGGTGGGTTTTGCTTCTTCATATTTCATATCTTTGACTTGATTCTTGTGATCCTCTCGTCTGCTATTGGATCTCTGTATATTATCCTTTATTTTAGTCAGTGTATGCTTAATTTCTAGCTGGTTCTTTTTCATATCCTCGAGGGTCTCACTAAATTTATCAGCAGTCTCTAGAAACTTCTTGAAAATCCTAATAACCATGGTTTTGAACTCTATATCCAGTCGTTTGCGTTCCTCCATTTCTGTCTTTTGTGATCTGTTTCTTATTCTCTGCATTTTGGCTTTCTGTGCTAGGTGTCCTATATAGGGCCCAGTGATTCAACCTCCCCAATCACCTGGGGTGGACACTCTTGTTGTATGCCTTTGAAGGCTGGGTGCACAGTGTTGTTGTAGTTATCACTGGGAGGTATCACTGGGGGTAAATGACCTGCAGGCCTTTCTCCTCGTTGTTTGGAGTTTGGATCTATTGGAGTTCTGTCCCAGTTGCAGACCCTTAGGTTATGCTGCAGGCAGGCAGGCGCACAGCTTAGGCGGGGTTGTAGGTGAGGTGGGGCGGGGTCTCAGAATCACCCGGGTGGAGCGACTCACAATGGCATCCCCTCTGCTGATGCCGCAGTTTCTACCGAGTTTGGCGTCTCCAAGCCCTGGGGTCTGTGCACGATTCTCAGTCCCCGAATCTCCGGGTCAGTGATCGCTGCGAATAGCAGTGCTAGAATGCCACTGGTCTTCCGGTGCCCCGTTGCCCTACAGCCCGTGTTGCATTCAGTGCGACCCGGGAGTTTATAATCTTCCAAGCCGCAGACCCAATCGCTGCTGCCACCCTTTCACCTGTACCGCCGCGCCGCCGCCTCCGTTTTGTGCGTCCATACCTTTCAGTTTGGGCGCCGGGAGCTTCTATTCAGTCTCAAAGCACTCCTCTTGCCTTCTAGACGTAAAGCTTCCCCTCCCTTGGTTCTGGAGGATGGCCGTTTGTCTGTATAGTTGTATTTCTATAATGTAGGTGTGGAGGCTGTGCATTTAGGTATATACCTCATGCCGCCATCTTGGTTCTCTGGTTTCTTTTTTTTAATTAAAAAATCATTTAAGCCCTAACTGGTTTGGCTCAGTGGGTAGAGTGTTGGCCTGTGGACTGAAGGGTCCCAGGTTCAATTTCAGCCAAGGGCATGTACCTTGGTTGCGGGCATGTCCCCAGTAGGGGGTGTGCAGGAAGCAGCTGATTGATGTTTCTCTCATTGATGTTTCTAACTTTCTATCCCTCTCCCTTACTCTCTAAAAAATCAATAAAATATATTTTAGAAAATCATTTAACTCAAAATGGATAAAAGACTTAAATGTAAGTCATGACACCATAAAAATCATTGAAGGAAACATTGGCAACAAAATATCAGACATCTCACACAGCAATATTTTCACTCATACAACACCTAGCACAAGAGAAATGGAGAGATTTAAAGGCTGCCTCAACTGAGATTGGCTTAAGATTTGAATGAGCCTAAGCCTGCAAAAGTAGCTCATCAGTAGATTTCATTGCAGAGAATTAAGGAGACATAGGCAGAGAAAATTAATTGAGAAGAGAAAAGAAGAAAAAAAGGGAAAAAGGTCCTTTAATGATATGACTTTTGATTGACTTTAAGGAGAATGTTCAGATACTATTCAATAAATTATGCTTGTTGCTAATGTGTGTGTGTTTTTTTACGAGGGAAACAAGGGGAAAATAAACAAATGGGAGTATATCAAAATAAAAAGCTTCTGCACAGCAAAAGAAATCAGCATTAACATGAGAAGGGAACTTACTATATGGGAGAGCATATTTGCCAATGATCTGAGGAGGGGTTTAATATCCTAAATATATCAAGTACTCTTGCAAATCAACAAAAGGCAAACAATCAAAAAATAGGCAGAAGATCTAAATAGACACTTCAAAGAGAGGACATACAAATGGCCAAGAGACATAGCACAAAAAGAACACATTGGAAGGAATACCAGCAGATTAGGGAAGCTGAGGACAGAATTAGTGAATTAGAAGATAGGGTTGAAAAAATACCCTCATCAGAGAACCAAAAAAAAAAAAAAAACAGAACAACTTAAGGGAGCTGTGGGACAACATGAAGCATAACAATATTCAAATAGCAGATGTGCCAGAAGAGGCACAAAGGGAGAAAGGCATAGAGAAAGTGTTTGAAAAAATAACGGTGGAAAACTTCCCTAACCTAGTAAAGGAAAAAGTCACACAAGTTCAGGGGGCACAGAGAACCCCAAGCAAAGAGAATCTGTTTAGGCCCACACCCAGATACATCATAATGAAAATGCCAAAATTTAGGCAACTCATACAACATAACAAAAGGAAGACAAACAACCCAATCAAAAAATGGGCAACGGACCTAAATATGTCTTTTCAAAAGAGGACATAAGGAAGGCCATGATGTTGCGGGGCATCCATTCTCGAGAATAAGACTACCGACTCCAATTAAGTCTTAAGCAGCAAGCGAGGATTTATTGAACTGGCCAGCTGACTGCAGTGCCAGCACCCCACTGAAGTGAGGACTGACACTGCAGCCCCAACCAGATGCAGAAGCAAGCTTTTATTTAAAAAAAAAAAAAAAAAAACACAAGAAGGTGAAGCACAAAGTTTATTGCTCTATTTCTCAATACAAGATACAGACTCATAAGTTTTGACTGGAGCATGACTGTTTCCTTATCTCTACCAATAGCAATAAGTCCTACTGCCAGGACTAGCAAACGAGCTGGGGCAAGTTGACCTTTACAAAGAGATATATGAAAACATGCTCAAAATCACTAATCATCTGAGAGATGCAAATCAAAACGACAATGAGATAACATCTCACACCTGTCAGAATGGCTATCATCAACAAATCAACAATGACGAGTGCTGGCGAGGATGCAGAGAAAAAGGAACACTTGTGCACTACTGGTGCAGCCACTGTGGAGAACAGTATGGAGTTTCCTCAAAAAACTAAAAATGGAACTCCCATTTGACCTAGTGATCCCAGTTCTAGGAATATATCCCAAGAAACTAGAAACACCAATCAGAAAGGATATGTGCACCCCTGTGCTCATAGCAGCACAATTCACCATAGCTAAGATTTGGAATCAGTTTAAGTGCCCATCAGCAGATGAGTGGATTAAAAAGTGGTGGTAAATCTATGCAATGGAATACTTTGTTACTGTAAAAAAGGAAGAACTCTTACCATTCACAACAGCATGGATGGAACTGGAGAGCATTATGCTAAGCAAAATAAGCCAGTCAGAGAAAGATAAATATCACATGATCTCACTCACTTGTGGAATATAATGAACAAAGTAAACTGATGAACAAAAACAGATCCAAAGACAGAAGCACGGATCAAACTGTCAAACTTCAGGGGGAAGGTAGAGGAGAATGGAGGTAAGGGGAAGAGATCAACCAAAGGACTTGTATGCATGTATCTAAGCCTAACCAACAGACACAGACACCAGGGAGTGAGAGCATGAGTGGGAGGGGGGGAAGGGGGCAATGGGAGGGATAAGGATACATGTGTAATACCTTAATCCATTCTTCTAATCTGGAACTTTGCCCCATTCCAGCATGAAGTAACTAGACTAGTTGCTACCCCATATCTCTCAAGAATGGAAATGAACAAAAGACAGTTGGGATTGAAGCCATAGCTTATCTAAACTGTTAAAAATAAAGTTAACAATAGAAATGTAGAAAGTTATTAACTGTAGGTAAGCTTTAGGTTCTTTTTGTCTTCTGATTTGGCTGCCTCTATTCAATGCTTTAGTGATTGGTTTCACAGTGAGTCAGACATATGAATTTGAGTTTAGTTATAGATTCATTGATACTATCATAAAAATATCACTTAATGTGTTGGCATGAATGCAGTGCTGCTTTAGGGGTGTAAGACATCTAGCCCCAATAGCTCCAAACTTGATGATATCACCCTGTTTGTTTTTTGATGTCTAATAGATACATAATTTTATGCTTAATTCCATTTTTTTCCATCAGGTTGTCAACTATCACTTCTTGCTGTTATCATTTTTTTCTAATTTCGTTTAACTTTATTACTTTTTAATTTATTTTTAAAACACTAGTTTTGTTGTTATTGTTGCTGTTGACAGTGTTACAGATGTTCCACAATTCTCCCCCATGCCTTTAGCCCCATTCCCAGCCCCTGCCTCACCCCAGGTCTTTACCACACTATTGTCTGCCCATTGGGTATGGATATCCTATCTAATGCAAGAGTAATTTGCAAATTAACCATCACTCCGCGACAAAGAGGTGGTGCCCATAGCAGTGGGGCAGGACGCTGGTGGGGTCACCTGGCAATGTGAGCCCAGCAGGCATTGCCTTAGCAACCTGTGAGCAGCTGCCCTCCAGCAGGCAAGCACTGCCAATAGGCAGGCCCCAGCAGGGCCATGCAGGCAGAGCCAGGCAGCAGGGCCTTGCTCCCAGTCGCCCCTGGGATCCAGGTCATGAGCAGGCACTCGCAGGCAAGGCCAGGCAGCAGGGCCAAGCAACAGGGCCTTGCTCCCCATCGTCACTCCAATTCAGATCATGAGCAGGCATGCACGGGCAAGGCCAAACAGCAGGGCCTTGCTCCCAATCACCACCATGATTGGATCATGAGCAGGCACATGCAGCTGGCTGACAGCAAGCAGCAGGGCCTGCTCCTTGGCCGCCACCAAGAGCAGGCAAGCATGGCTGGCAGGCATCACCCAGCCCTGGCCACAGCTCAAGGGAGAGAACAACATGCAGGCGAGACCAGGAGCCTGAGAGATCAGTACAGAGGGGTGCCTGCTCCAAGCCTCCATAGTGTGGCTGGGGATAGGCCCCCAGTATACAGACAGACAGACACACACACACACACACATACACACACACGGGGTGCCTGCTCCGAGCCTCCTATGCAGCTGAGGGCAGGCACCAGGTGGGAACACACACACACACACACACACACACACACACGGGGTGCCTGCTCCCAGCTTCCGATGCAGCTGTGAGCAGGCACCCAGCAGGGACACACACATATGGGGCACCTACTCTGAGCTTCTGCAGTGCAACTGGGGGCAGGCCCCCAGCAGACACACACACACACACACACACACATACACACACAGACACACACACACGGTGCCTGCTCTGAGCCTCTGCTGCCAGACTGTGGCCATCAGTAGGACATCCACTGAGGGGTCCCGGACTGTGAAAGGGGGCAGGTTGGGCCGAGGGGCTCCCCCTGTGCCCCCCTCCATGCACGAATTTTGTTCACCGGGCCTCTGGTATGGATTTAAGTTCTGTGGTTAATCTCTTCCCATCTCCCACCCGCCCCAACCCCACCTCTAAGTTATAACAGTCTATTCCATGCATCCATGTCTCTGGACCTATTTTGTTCGTCAGTTTATTATGTTCATTAGATTCCACATATAAGTGATATCATGTGATATTTGTCTTTCTCTGATTTATTTCACTGGTGTCATTTTTAATTGTATTTAGCAACAATCCACCCACTGGCATTTTCATTTGGTATACAGTGAAACAAGCAATAAAGCAAAAAAAACTAGGAATAATGGTATGGAAATAAAGAGCCTATATGTAAGTGAGAACCTGTAAATACTGATCAGAAACTATATAAAGGGTCTTTGTGGTCACTTGCTCAATTCACCTGTTCTTAAGAGAACAGAAACAAAGCTTGTCAGAATTATGTGTAAACACAGAGAAAATAGGTCCTGAGTAGGCACTTAAGAGAAATGGTCAGGAACATCATGATCTTATTTATCTTTGCGATTTTTTAAATTTTATTTTTCAATTATAGTTGGCATACAATAGTGTATCAGTTTCAGGTGTACAACATTGTGATTACACATTTATATACCTTATGAAGTGATGACCTGATAACTCATGATTCTTTTATTTAAGTTTAGCAATAGTTTTTTCTACAATTATTTTGTGTAAAATACACATAATATAAAATTTACCATCTTGATCATTGTTTTTATTGATCTTTTTAAGTGTACAGATCAGTGATATGAAATACATTTCTAATATTGTGCAGCCATCACCACCGTCTATCTCCAGGACTCTTTTTCTCTTGTGTAGTGGAAACTCTATGCACATTAAACAATAAGTCACAATTCCTCTTGCTCCCAGTCCCAGCAACCACCTCACTCCTTTCTGTCTCTGTGATGTGAGTACTTAAAGTGCCTCAAATAAATGGGATCATACAGTATTTGTCTTTCTTTTTTTTTTTTTTTTACTTATTTTTACTGTCTTCTTTCAATTAGTATAATGTCCTCAAGATTCATCCATACAAGAACATATGCTAAAATTTCTGTGTTTTATTTTTATTGATTTCCAAGGGGAAGGGAAAGGGAGAGAGAGAGGAAACATCAATGATGATAGAGAATCATTGATTGACTGTCTCCTGCATGCCTCACATTGGAAATCAAACCTATAAACCGGGCAATCGAACCGTGACCTCCTGATTCATTGGTTGGCGCTCAACCACCGAGCCTTACTGGCTGGACTTGAGTTAATTTTTTCTATAGTGTTAAAGGTACAACTTAATCTTTTTTTGCATGTGAACTTCATTTTCTCAGCACCATTTGTTGAAAATGGTCCTTTCCCCCATTAAATGGTCTTCACACCCTGTCAAAAGTCATTTTATCATATGAATACAAAAATATATTTCTGGGCTCTTAGTTATCTAAACCAATGGTCTATAAGTCTATCCATATGTCAGTACCAATTTTGATCACTGTAGCTTTGTAGTAAGTTTTGTGATGAGAATTTTTAGATCTCTCTCAGCAACTTTCAAACATGTAATACAGTATTAGTAACTCTTGTCACCATGCAGAGGCTAAATTAGCACCTCCTTAGAGATCCAAGAGCCAGTCTACCCAGTGGTCAGAGTGGCACCATCTAGATTACAACTCCTCAGATCCATAAGGGACACACTCAGGGGGCAGACTCAGTGAGCACCAAAGTCCTACTGAAGCAAGTCTTGCCCCATAAGGGTGTCTCCGGCACAGAAGTTCTCCCACCATAGACACAGCTAATTCTCACAGCCAAGTGGCCTGGAGGTCAGTTCCTCCCAGTAATGCCTACAACAATCAAGGTTTACCTACAACAAAACTGTGCACAAAGCCCACATAGGGGTGCACCAAGAGTGTCCTCCTCAGGTAATTGGGGAGGCAGAGCCACTGGGCCCTATAGGACACCTAGCACAGAAAGCCACTCTATCAATGCAGGGAAGCAGCCAAAATGCGGTGACAAAGAAACAGGTCACAAATGACAGAAATGGAGGAAAGCAAACTACTGGATATAGAGTTCAAAACCACAGTTATAAGGTTTTTCAAGAATTTTCTAGAAACTACTGATAAAATTAGTGAGACTCTCTAGTGAGACCCTTGAAGATATGAAAAAAAGACCAACTAGAAATTAAGCATACACTGACTGAAATAAAGAATATTATACAGATATCCAATAGCATACTAGAGGATTGCAAGAATCAAGTCAAAGATTTGAAATGTGAAGAAGCAAAAAACTCCCAACTGGAAAAGCAAAAAGAAAAAAGAATTCAAAAATATGAAGATAGTGTAAGGAGCCTCTGGGACAACTTCAAGTGTACCAACATCCAAATTATAGGGTTGCCAGAAGAAGAGAGAGAGAGAGAGAGAACAAGATATTGAAAACCTATTTGAAGAAATAAATGACACAAAACTTCCCCTATCTGGTGAAAGAAATAGACTTACAAGTCCAAGAAGCACAGAGAACTCCAAACAAAAGGAATACAAAGAGGATCACACCAAGACACATCATAATTAAAATGCCAAGGGCAAAAGACAAAGAGAGAATCTTAAAAGCAGCAAGAGAAAAGCAGTTAGTTACCTACAAGGGAGTACCCATAAGATTGTCAGCTGATTTCTCAATAGAAACTATGCAGGCCAAAAGGGAGTGGCAAGAAATATTCAGTTATGAATAGCAAGAACCTATAACCAAGATTACTTTACCCAGCAAAGCTATCATTCAGAATTGAAGGTCAGATAAAGACCTTCACAGATAATAAAAAGCTAAAGGAGTTCATCACCACCAAACCAGTATTATATGAAATGCTGAAAGGTATCCTTTAAGAAGAGGAAGAATAAAAAAAAGGTAAAGATAAAAATTATGAATAACAAATACATATCTATCAACAAGTAAATCTAAATATCAAGTGAATAATCTGATGAACAGAATAAACTGGTTAATATAATAGAATCAGAGGCATAGAAAGGAGTGGACTCACAATTCTCTGTGGTGTGGGAAGAGACTGGACAAAAATTGTACACCTATGGACAAGGACAGTGGGGGGGGGTAAGGGCAGAGGGTGGGGTGGGAAACAGCTGGAGGGAAGCTATGAGGGTGAAAGAGGAATAACTGTAATAATATGAACAATAAAGATTTAATTACAAAAATAAAAAAGTAGGAAAATGTATACAGTCCTGTGGGACCATAAGCATAAGCCCTACTTGCCACCAGATCAGGAGATCTGAAGTGTTCCCTGATGGTAGTCACAAAATTGGGGCTACAGATGAGTGTATAAGCTTCTTTCTGTGAGATATGTGTGGTCAAAGAAGAGGGGAAACACAAAGATAGCATCCACTGGTTAATGTTCACCAAAAGCAGATAGGTCCCTAGATGCATGCCAAACCTGAACCCTGTCCCTCAGGATTTTCTCTGTGCTGAGGGTAAATCTGAGGTGTAAACTTAAGTTTTTCTCAGGTCTTTTCTGAGACTTTCCCTGTACATATGTGATTATTTCTAACTAACCCTGTATATGCAGTTGTTTTTTTAATGTATTTTTCCCCTGGGAAAAAAAGAGAAAAATGAAAGGGGGAGAAAAGGAGCACTGGCCCTGTAAATATGCGGGCCATCACTCCTAGCAGAGGGGAGGGGCTTGCAACAATGGGGGAGGTGCAATAGCTATCAGACCCTCCCCCTGGCTGAACCTCTGTAATTAAAGCAGCAATCAGCAGTCAGAGCACACACAGATCCTAGATATTTGAAGGACAAGGTCCCTTTGATTCACCCTGGCTTCCACACACTGCTTGCAAGCTGCTCCAGGAACACATGCACAGCTAACTGCCACTTGGCTGGGGTGGAGAACCCATAGCTATATGGCTTCCAACTCTTAGTCTTAAGAGCTGGAATTGGCCAAAATTAGCTGCAATTTTTAGTCCAAGTCTTCTCTTGGAAGTTACTAGCCTTCAATACTCTCCAGAGTTAAAAAATAATTGCATTTGACAGGTATCAGTGCAATTGTTGGCTAAGTGGGGAGACAGATACCTGGTACTTTTTATCCCACTATCCTTCCAGAATCCTCCTTCATGATCTTTTATAACAATAGCTTTTATAACAGTAGCTTAGAAAACGAATAGAAAGAAGCCTGTAGGCATTCAGTGAGAACTTAGTAATGATCATGACTGCTGTAATACATTGCTGTGACCCCTATTTCAGTATCCAAAGGCTATTTTCTTGGTCTGTTCTTCTCAGCTTTGTCTGCTTTAAAGGAGGTATGCATGCAAGGACAACTGGTGAGTGGGTGATTTTATAGTTCCTTTCAGGAGGCGCTGTCATGGTGCAGTCTATGATGAGGGAGGTGCCCAATGATCCAGACTGCAATCTTGTCAGGAGTGTGTCACTGAATAATGGGGCTCTGAGCAGATGAGTAGAAATCATGTTCCTTTTCCCTGGCAAATTTCCTTGAAGCTTGTGCACAGTCAATCAACTAGCCTAGGCCACTTGTCCTCAGCACACCTTTAAGCAGTTGTCAAACACAATTAAGCAGCAAATTCCTAAACTCTCTTCAGCACCAATTAGGGCAAGCCATAGAAAACCTTCAGTTAAAATAAAAACATGGGCCCTAGCTGATCTGGCTCAGTGGTCAGAGCTTCAGCCTGAAGACTAAAGGGTCCCAGGTTCCATTCTGGTCAAGGGCACATGCTCAGCTTGCGGGTTCAGTCCTCAGAAGGGGACGTGCAGGAAGCAGATGATCAATGATTCTCTCTCATCATTGATGTTTCGTTTTTGTGTATCTGTATATGTTTTTGAGGTTTGTGGGAACTTTTTTAAAAAAATCTTTATTGTTGATTTTAAAAAAATCTTTATTGTTGAAAGTATTACAAATGTCTCCCATTTTCCCCCATTGACCCCTCAAGCCTGCCCCGTCCCCCACCCCAGGCTTCAGTACCCTATTGTGTGTATCTACAGGCTATGCATATATGCATACAAGATCTTTGGTTGATTACTTCCCACCCACACACCTTCCCACCCTCAGCTCCCCTCCCACCCCCTACCCCTGCCTTTCATCCGAGATTTCGCATTCTGTTCCATGCTTCCGTGTCTCTGCATCCACTCTGTCAGTTTATTTTGTTACTTAGATTCCACATATGAGTGTGATCATGTGATACTTGTCTTTCTCTAACTGACTTATTTCACTTAGTATGATACTCTCAAGGTCCCTCCATGCTGTCCCGAAGAGTAAGAGATTCTTCTTTTTTACTGCTGCATAGTATTCCATGGTATAAATGTACCACCACTTCGTTATCCACTCATTTACTGATGGGCACTTGGGCTGTTTCCAGATCTTAGCTATTGTAATTGTGCTGCTATGACATAGGAGTGCATACATTCTTTGTGATTGGTGTTTTGTGCTTTTTAGGGTATATTCCTAGAAGTGGGATCACTGGGTCAAATGGCAGTTCCATATTTAATTTTTTGAGGAAACTTCATATTGTTTCCCGTAATGGTTGCATCGGTCTGCATTCCCACTAACAGTGAACTAGAGTTCTCTTTTTTCCACCTCCTCATCAGCACTTGTCATTTGTTGATTTGTTGATGGTAGCCATTCTGACAGATATGAGGCAATACGTTATTGTCATTTTAATTTGCATCTCTCTGATGATCAGTGATTTTGAGCATTTTTTCATATGTCTCTTGGCCATCTGTATGTCCTCTTTGGAGAAATGCCTAATTTAGGTCATCCTTGATGTTTCTCTCTCTCCCTCTCCTTTCCTCTCTGAAATCAGTAAAATATATTTTAAAAAATGAGAATGTGAAGGGTTGGATATTACAAGGAGACCAAGGGTTAATCAGAAACTATACGCTAGATTATGTTGGTTTTCTCCTTTTCCTGCTTTGCCTTTTGGCCAACCTGGGATGATTTGGTGTTTTTTGGGGTTTGGTTTTTTTTTTTTTTTGGCCTCAGAAGTTCAGGAGTTTTCACTGCCAAAATACTACTATAAGTCCTTCTGCTCTTTCTGTAGGATGACAGAGATCAGGGCCTGCAGGTGATAAGGCAGGATAGAGGAGGTTGTTGAGAAAGTTTATTCCAACTCTGTCATGTATGCTGAGCATTAAATGTTGAGTTTAGCCCTCTTCTATTGATTTTTCTTCACTACAGTCCTATTAGGTATGGGGTAAATTTAGATCATATGTAGTCATTGGATCATGGATAGATCATATTAGGAAAGTCATTCTAATTTGGCCTCATTATATGTCTAGAAAATAGTAACATTTAACTAAAATACCATGAGGCTCATTCCAGTCTCATACTTTTGTTTTATTAAAATGGGGAGCAGTAACCCTGGCCAGGTAGTTCAGTTGGTTACAGCATCATCCCGATACACCAAGGTTGTGGGTTCAATCTCCAGGCAGGGCACATACAAGAAGCACTCATTGAATGCATAAATAGGTAGAACCACAAATTGATGTTTCTCTCCCCACACTTTTCTCTCTCTATAAAAAAAAAATCAATAAAAATATTTTAATTAAAAATCATGGGGCCTAGATGGTGTGGCTCAGTGGTTGAGCATTGACCAATGAACCAGGAGGTCATGGTTCAATTCTGGGTCAGGACACATGCTGAGGTGGTGGACTTGATCCCCAGTAGAGTGCATGTAGGAGACAGCCAATCAATGATTCTCTCTCATCACTGATGTTTCTCTCTCTCTCTCCCTCCCCCTTCCTCTCTAAAATCAATAAAAATATATTTTAAAAACATGGGGAGAGAAAGGAAGGAGATGGATATAGAACAACAAAGAACAAATGAGGGATATTGTATGATGGCAGTGAGATTTACTTGGAGGTTAGTTGGGAGGCATGATGATGATTATTTCATATTTTATTTTATTTTTGTGGAGAAGGCAAATCTGATTTAATGGTTAGTTCTCTGGAAGAAACAATTTTCAAGAAGCCATCATTCAGTCAACTATGAAATAAGACTGGTTTTTCTTGTGAGCTTTGTTTTCTTCCCATGTCTTAGATCTCATGCACGCATGTGAACATTTATTCCATCACATTGCTTCATTCCTTCTCCTCACTCGGCCCTCTTAATCACATCTGTGACAGTCCCCATTCACTTTGAGAAACAGAAGCTACTCTGGGTATTTTAAGCAAAATGGAATTTTATACAGGGACTTACATGTTGAAAAATAATATTTGTAGTTCAGGAAGAGGCTATGTTTACCATAGTCATCAAGTTGGGGCTTAAGGGTGTCCACACATTTGAAGTGTAGGTATCAGAAAATCCATGGAGGCTATGATCTGCCCCTGGAGCTGCCACAACTACCATTCAACACCCACATGATTCTGGGCCCTGGGGTGCTGCTGTGGAATCCCTGGCTCCTTGACTGTGCTCACCAGCAGTAAAACAGAAGAGTGTAAAGATAGGACTGTCTCACTGTCTTCCAGTTCTCTCATAAGATAATCTAAATGGACAAAATTTGTCCCATTCAATAACTTTAAGGAAGTGTGGGAACATATATGCTTTAGTTTTCCAGCTAAGTAGGAGGATGGATAGAATCTTGAGGATGCTGCTACCATTTCCATCATAATGGTCAAGGGTATTAAAAATTTCCAGTGTGCCAAGGATAAGGCTTAAACCAAAGGAATGAATGTCTAATAGTGGAACTTTATCCATTACTGAGAGAAACTCTTGTTTCTCTTAATGTTGGGAGCTTCTTTAGATCTTAACACCTAAATGATCTCTACCAATTTTAGCTTTTACTTACTGGTGCCTTATAGTTAACTAGAGGCCCAATGCACGAAATTCATGCAAGAGTAGGCCTTCCTTCTCCCAGCTGCTGTCACTGGCTTCCCTCCAGCATCTGGGACCCGGATTCCCTTGCAGCCCTGGCTTCATCCGGAAGGTCATCTGGAAGGACTTTTGGTCTAATTACCAAATTATGCTTTTATTATTATAGATATTATTATAGACTAGAGGCCCAGTGCACAAAAATTTGTGCATTCGGAGGGGGGGTCCTTTAGCCCAGCCTGTGCCCTACCACAGTCTGGGACCCCTCGGGGCATGTCCACCTACTGGCTTATGCCCACTCCCTGGGGGGAAACAGGCCTAAGCTGGCAGTCAGACATCCCTCTGGCAGCCTGGGAGCCCTCAGGGGATGTCCACTTGCCAGCGAGGAGCAGGCCTAAGCTGCAGTTGGACATCCTTAGCGCTGCTGAGGAGGAGGGAGAGGCTCCCACCACCACTGTTGTACTGGCAGTCGTCAGCCAAGTGGCTTATGGCTGAGCAGAGCTCCCCCTGTGGGAGTGCACTGTCTACCAGGGGCAGTTCGTGCATTGAGCGTCTGCCACCTGGTGGTCAGTGTCATAGTGACCGTTCATTCCCAATGGTTCTGCTGTTAGGGTCAATTTGCATATTATCCTTTTATTATATAGGATGCTTATTCTATGAAAGGCAAAGCCCTCATTTAATCTCCCATTTCTTACTGCCCAGAAATGCAATATATTCTCTGGTGTAACTTCATCATTAAGATTATAAATAAGGTTACCCTGCCTATCCCAGTCCCTCATTCTCATGAATGTACAAAATGGAATATGCAAAGGGGACAGCTTTGTGCTGGTTGCATTCTTCTGCACTGGGAGAGTGTTGTGTGTGAGCACGAAGGGCTCAGGCCAGGGCTATAGCTGTTCAAGAACTAGCAGGAGCCGTGAGCTGCTTTCACCTTATGGTACCCCCTCACGGGGAGTCCTGAATCATATAGTATCTTAAAATTTCTAGCTGGAAGAGAATTATAATTTTTTTGAAACTGAATATCCATTTAAAATTTTTTTTCTTTATATTCTAGTTTTTTTATTAGAATATGCCTTGTTGTCAGTCATTCTGGATTGATTTTCCAAGGTACACAGTATATTCTTTGTATATGATTTCAAATTGCACTTTATTTCAGAATGATTTTCTTTAGTGGTCATTTTTTAGTATTTGTTCTGTTGCTTTGGTCTTCTTCAGGGATTCACACATACATAAACACACACACACACACACATACACACATACTTTGCTAGTGTTCTACATCACTTTCTCTTAAGTATTTTTTAAATTTCATTCATATTTTAATTAAAAAATTCTCTTTCATTTCCGGTTTCTCTTTATACATGACTCATAGTATATAACTATCACTTTTATTTAGTCTCCATTTCTAAAATATTGTTTCTTTTATTTCTAAAGCTTTGTAAACTACATTTCAAGTCTCCTTGTTTTCTTTTTTCCAATAATATCATATCTGAATTATTTTTATTCTTATTTAAGTTGTTCTCTTATAACTTTTATGATTTTCTTAATTTCTTTGAGCTTGTTCCTAGGCATGTTTTTCTGGCTTGTTTTCATTCTGCTCCTAATTTTTTCTGAAATAATTTTACTACTCTTCTTTCCAAATGGTTGGTTATATTTCAGCAAAATGAGTGTGCCTGTACTAAAAAAAAAAAAAGACAGCCAAGCCGTAACTGGTTTGGCTCAGTGGATAGAGTGTCGGCCTGTGGACTGAAGGGTCCCAGGTTCGATTCTGGTCAAGGGCATGTACCTTGGTTGTGGGCATATCCCCAGTGGGAAGTGTGCAGGAGGCAGCTGATCGATGTTTCTCTCTCATTGATGTTTCTAACTCTCTATCCCTCTTCCTTCCTCTCTGTAAAAAATCAATAATATATATATATTTTTTAAAAAGACAGCCAATGTAGCTTTCTTAGCTTCAAAGCTCTCTCTACTTCATTTATTTGAATTGTTAGAAAATTCTGTGCTTTGTGACATGTGCTCTCCTTTCCCCATATCATTCCTTTGCTTCTGTTTTTCTTGCTCCATATGGGGGCTTTATCCTGGCAGCAAAACTGGAGCCCGGAATCGAGACCACTGCCCGCCCTTTTTCACCCACACTCTCTGGCTTAGTCTACAAAGTTACTCCCAGCTCCCAGTTTGGATTGATCTTCTCTGGACAATATGTGTGCAATGCATATTAGGACAAAGGATTTCTAGTAATATACACATCACATATAATCAACAAGGAAAAGAAAGCTGTTCAATAGGATAATTTACAATCAGGCAATCTATGAAGGAGGAAAACTGAATGTCAAACATATGATATAAGTGCTTCATAAAAATGTGCATCATCCTACCAGTCATTGGAAATGCTAATTAAAACATGAAAATACAGTTGCATGTACCTCAGCACTAAGGACATTACAGTAAGCTAAGTAATAATGACCAAAACATAAAGAAAATCTTGACATCTGTTAAAGAACAACCATCACCTCTAAAGAGAGGCCCACCCCCCCCCCAAAAAAAACAACACACAACAACCCTGATTAAGAGAAAATTGCATTTCTAGGGCTCTCTCTGGTCTCTCTGGCTTTGCATAAACTTTCCATATCCCAGAATATTCTGTACACACCTGTTTAATGAATTTCTACTCATCTCTCAGGTCTTACCTTATTTGTCACCTCTTTTAGGAAAACATCTGACTCCCTTTACACTGAGATATATGCCCCTGCTATGTCTGTTGTTGGCATTATATTTCTTTACCATAGCATTTTTCAAACATTGTCGTGATGGTTAAGTTGTATGTCAAGATGGTCAGTTGTATGTGGCTAGGCTAGTCACTGAGTTAGTCACTCAAACCCTAATTGAGGTGTTTCTGTGAAGGTAGTTTAAAGATGTCATTAGCATCTACAATCACTTGACTTGCCTCCATAATCAAGGTGAGCCTGTCCCAAGTAGTTTAAAGGCCTTAAGAGCAGAAGGAAAGTTTCCCTGAAAATAAGAAATTTCCCTTAAGAACTGCAATATCACCTCCTGCTTGAGGGTTTCCAACCTTCCCTTCTTGACTGCCTACCCTAGGAATTTTGCATTTGACTAGTCAACCCCCACAATTGTGTAAGCCCATCCCTTGCAAATCTCCCTCTCTCTCTCTCTCTCTCTCTCTCTCTCTCTATATATATATATATATATATATATATATATATATATATATACACACACACACACACACACACACAGGGTGTCCCAAAAAAATGTGTACACCCTTTAACAGCTGAGAGCTCAATTGATACTTTTTCCTTTTCAGCTCTATCCCACTGGAATATATAATTATTCAAATATGTATACATTTTGGGGGGACAACCTATATTATAGTCTAAATATATTCTAGATATGTATATATCCTACTAGTTCTGTTTCTCTTGTGGAACACTGGCCAATATATAATCACTATACCAGTTTATATAATTATCTCTTTTCTTTGACGTCAGACTATGCATCATTAAAACAAGAATAGTGGCCCTAGCCGATTTGCTAAGTGATTAGAGCATCAGTAATTGGACTGAAGGGTCACAGGTTCAATTCCAGCCAAGGACACATGCCTCACTTGCAGGCTCATCCCGGGCCCTGGTTGGGGTGCATGCAGGAGGCAACCAATCAACGGTCTTTTTACATTACTTTTTCTCTCTCTCTGCCTCTCCCCCTCCTTTCCACTCTTTCTGAAAAATCAATGGAAAAATATTCTCTGGTGAAGATTAACAACAACAATAACAAAACAGGAATGGTATCTGTCTTATCTACCCTTGTATTTCTAGTGCCCAGAATATACTATATGCTCAAAAACTATTGACAAGGAATTTTCTACTGAGACTGAAGAATAGAAGAGGCCCAATATAAAAATCTTTAATACAGCTGTGGGAAACTCTCATTAGTACACTATAGGATTGGAGAAAGAAAGGGCTAGAAGATTTCTAGATGCTTTTAGAAAGTTCAGATAAATGCCAAATAATAAAAGTCCACTCCTTGGAGAAATTAGCCCTTTAGTAACTCACTGGGATATTTACCCAGTTTTCAGAATTGTAGCAAACATTGAAATGAAGCTGATCTATGAGGTAGTCATTTCTGTACTAAAAGGGAAAGTTAAGCAAATCACTAGTGGTATGGTTCAGTGGCAATAAACTTTGATATTCACTGTTTTAAATACATTTTTATTGATTTCAGAGAGGAAGGGAAAGGGAAAGAGAGATAGAAACATCAATGATGAGGGAGAATCATTGATTGGCTGTTTCCTGCACACTCCACACTGGGGATTGAGCTTGCAACCCACCCGGGCATGTGCCTGAATCAAACCGTGACCTCCTGGTTCATAGGTCAATGGCTCAAACGCTGAGCTGTGCCAGCTGCGCTAAACTTTGATATTTAAAGGAAAGTCTTGGTAGGGAAGTTTTCGTGTTATTGTAGAGTGTGCTTTATGGTAGAAACTTTTTATTTGAAAATGCGATTAACATTGACTCTGAGAATGACTCATAGCAAATGAATCAGAAAGTGCACTGACAGATCCCAAATCATACCAACAAAATATACAGGGGGGAAAAGCCAGAGTCATCGCTGAGCCTGTATGAACTCTTGGTGCATCACGCCTCCTACTCAGTCCTCTGAGCTCCCAGAGCATGAATCATTTTCCAAGAAGTTCGTGCTGTATATTTTGCCCAATTAAGGTCAGAGAGACAAAGGATGCTGTTCTTGCTTTCTGAGAGCTTTGGCTCTTGTCATTAGTGTAGCTCATATTAGATAATGTTATGGTTTATTGTAAATATGTTTTAAGAAAGGGCCAGGTCTTATTCGTATTTGTTTACTGTGTCTAGCAGTAATCTATTTTAATTGCAGCAAAAAAGTTAGAAAGGTAATGTTTTCTCAAAATATGATCAAGAGAATAAAGAGAAAAATGGGATTAAATGAAAAAGAACCGGAATTGTTGGAGAACCAAGCACCAACATTTCCTGATTGTCACGTGCTGAACATTCTTCTGGAGAATTTGAATTTATTTCCTTGTTTAGTCTTTACCCTAATACTGTGAGGCATGAAGGAAACTAAGCCTTGCAGAGGTTAAAGCCTTCCTTTCTAACCATCCTTCCCACTGCACCCAGGTGACCCAGTCTGGTCACTCATTGGCTTAACAGCTGTCCATGGCTTTCCATTGTCCTTGGAATGATGTCCAAAACCCTCATCTGACCTTAGGTTTTATTGGACCTGATGCATTCCCATGATTCCAGCCTCATTTCTTGCCACTCTTTCTCTTGTTCTCTTCTCTTTAGGCATAATACAGCTTCACCTCCTGGAGCACACACCTTTTCATACCCAGATTTCCTGTAGGCCTTCTCTCTATATAGAATGCTTTTTCTTTATTTATGGCTTTTTAAAAAATTATTATTACTATTGAGTTTAGGGAGAGAGGAAGAGGGAGGGAGGGAGGGGGAAGGGAGAGAGAGGAGAGAGGAGAGAGGAGAGAGGAGAGAAACATCAATTGGCTGTCTCCTGCCTACTAGGGATCAAGCTCCAAACCCAGACATGTGTCCTGAATCGAACCCATGATCCATGATTTTGGAGCATGGGAAGACTGAGCCGTACCAGCCAGGGCTGGAATGCTTTTTCTTCCTCTCTTCTCAAAAAATGTTGAATGAATGAATGATGGGACATTAAAGAGTTGGTATAGAGACAATGCCCAACCAACTGGGGCCACACTGGCCAGGGCATGATATCAACAATTTAAAAGGGAGGAATAAAAGGCTGGAGCTATTATAGGTGACCAAAGTTGAGTTGCTGTCAGCCTAAAATGGACAGTTTTATTGATAAGATGTGCAAGCCCTATGGAAACTATAAAGCAAAAACCTAGAAGAGAGGAAACGGGGAGGAGCAAGAGGGTGTGGAACAGAGTATACCAACAAAGGAAATATCCAATTTACAAAGGTAAACAGAAACAGAGAGGAAAAGTAACAATGGAAATACAAGAGAACCAGAAAGCAAAATTACTAAAAATGTAAATGGATTTAATTCACCAATCAAAAGGCACAGAATTGCTGAATAGTTTTAAAAGGACAGGACCCAGCTATATGCTGTCTATAAGAGACTCACTTGAGCCTTAAGGATATGTAGAATCAAAGCAAATGGATGGAAATAGATATTTCATGCAAGTGGAAACCAAAAGAAAATGAAGTTATCTGTATTTATATCATATAAAATATACTTTAAGACAAAAATAGTAATAAACAACAAGATCATTATCTATAATAATAAAAGGGTAATATGCTAAGTAGACTGGACATCTTCCATATGTCCTTCCTGACCAAGCCAGGGCCAGAGGGAAGCCTGCCTGGGTCCTGGGTGCCAGAGGGAAACTGATGCCAGCAGCTGGGGAAAAGAAGGCCTTGTACAAATTTTTGTGCATCGGGCCTCTGGTATAATGATGAAGGGGTCGATTCATCAAGAAATCAAGAAGATAGGGGAAACCAAGATGGCAGCATAGGTGAACACTGGAATTGCTGGGGGCACAACCATTTCAAAACCACAATGAAAAGAAAAATTGGACACCACCCAGACCCACAGGAAGGCTGGCTGAGTGTAAATTCTATAACTAGGAAGAGACTGAGACGCAGAGGAGGTGCGGAAATAAAATGCAGAGGTACGGAGGCGCACACAAAGGAGTTCGCAGAAAGGGCTGGCAGCATTTCGTACCAGAGGGAGGCACAAGCTCCCAACAGCTCTGAACTCCAGTTCCAGGCGAGTTTCTGGGGACTCAGAATCATACGGGGAGGAGTTGGACTGTCTGGCACCATCTGGTACTGGGAGGAACTCCAGAGTGGCTTGAGACCTGGTGCCTCTTAGGGCAGAGCTGAGAATTGGCCATAGCTGGTTGCTCCACCCTGTAGATTCCCTGAAACCCCACTCCACCCAAGCTGCATGCAGAGGTTTTTGCATATAAAAGGCTGGGAAGCCCCAGGCAGAAGCTAAAATAGCACCTCCTTGGAATTCCAAGAGTCTGTGTACCCAGTGGTCAGAGTGGGACCACCCAGTCTACAACTCCTCAGACTCATAAGGGACACACTCAGGGGGCAGATTTAGTGGGCACCAAAGCCCCACTGAAGCAAGTCTTGCCCCATAAGGGTGTCTCAGCATAGAAGTTCTCCCACCATAGACACAGCTGATTAAAGCTATTCTGTCAACACAGGGAAATAGCCAACATGTGCAGACAAAGAAACAGATCACAAGGGAAAAAGACAAGGAGAGAATCTTAAAAGTAGCAAGAGAAAAGCAGTCAGTTACCTACAAGAGGGAACTCATATGACTGTCAACTGATTTCTCAACAGAAACTTTGCAGGCCAGAAGGGAATGGCAAGAAATATTCAAAATGATGAATAGCAAGAACCTACAACCAAGATTATTTTACCCAGCAAAGCTATCATTCAGAATTGAAGGTCAGACAAAGGGCTTCACAGACAAGAAAAAGCTAAAAGAGTTCATCACCACCTAACCAGTATTATATGAAACTAGGGGCCCGGTGCACAAAAATTTGTGCACTGGGAGGGTGGGGGTCTCTCAGCCAGGCCTGTGCCCTCTTGCAGTCTGGGACACCTCGGGGGGGATGTCCACCTGCTTGGCATGCCTGGCCAGCCTGGGTGAGAGGCTGAGGGCCATTTTCAGGCTGCCCACAGCCCCTTCAGGGTGCGTGCACTGGGGGGTGGGAGGGCTGGTGAGTGCAAGCCTGGACGTTTCCCACCAGAGGGCCCAGGATCACACACGCCTGGTGGGCCCCCACCGCTGAGGGGACACACCTGGCACAGAGCTGGGTGGCGAGCCAGGGGCGGACGCTGGTGCAGGATCCCTTGGTGGGGCCCTGCTGCTGAGCAAACACACCTGGGGTGGAGCTGGGCAGCGGACTGGCTTCGGATTCTCCACACTGTGCAGCAGACACTTTCGCACACCCTGTGGAGGCCCCTGGGGGGCAGGTGAAGGTAGCAGACCCTGGACGGGTGCTCCCGCACGCCCCCGAGGAGGCCCCTGAGGCAGAGCCATGCTGAGGACCCGGGACGACTGCTCCTACACACCCTGCAGAGGCCCCCGCGCTCCAGCATTCCCCGGGAAGCCCCCAGGGGGCGGAGCCAGGCAGTGAACCCAGGATGGCTGCTCCTGCAAGCCCTGTGGAGGACCCACTCTCCCACTCACCTGGTGGAGGCCCCCGGGGGTGGAGCCAGGCAGTGGACCCGAGGCGGGCCCTCCTGGATGCCCCGAGGAGGCCCCAGGCTGGACCCCCCCCACTGAGCTGACACACCTGGCACAGCTATGCCGGCCGAGGAGGCTCCCAGTGCAGAGCTGCCCTGCCAGCCTCCATTTTGGCTGGGTTAATTGGCATACAGCTGCTCTGACTGGCTGGTGGGCATGGCCGTGAGCAGAGGCTCAGCCAGCCTAGGCAGGCAGTTGCAACAGAAGCCTCTGGTTTGCTCTAGCTCCATGGCTGCTGGCCTCCATCTTGGCTGGGTTAATTTGCATACAGCCGCTCTGATTGGCTGGTGGTAATGGTCAATTTGCATGTTACTCTTTTATTGTATTAGATGCTGAAAGGTATCCTTTAAGAAGAGGAAGAAGAAAAAAAAGGTAAAGATAAAAATTATGAACAACAAATGCATATCTATCAACAAGTGAATTTAAAAATCAAGTGAATAAAAAAAATCTGATGTACAGAATAAACTGGTGAATCGAATGGAATCGGGTATAGAAAGGGAGTGGAATGACAGTTCACAGGGGAAAGGCGTGTTGGGGGTGTGGGAAGAGACTGGACAAAAATCGTACACCTTTGGATGAGGACAGTGGGAGGGGAATAAGGGCAGAGGATGGGGTGGGAACTGGGAGGAGGGGAGCTCTGGGGGGTGGGGGAAGAGAAACAACTGTAATAATATGAGCAATAAAGATTAGAAAAAGAAAAAAAGAAATCAAGAAGATATAACAATTGTAAAGAGATAAGCATTCAACATTGGAGCATCAAATATATTAGCAAATACTAACAGATATGAAAGGAGAAATAGACAATCATATATAACAAAAGCCTAATATGCAAATTGACTGAACTGCAGAATGACCAGTGGAATGACTGGTCACTATGATGTGCACTGACCACCAGGGGCAGACACTTAATGCAGGAGCTTTCCCCAGCCCGCAGGCCCCAGGCCAGCCAAGGCAGGTGCCAGCGGGGGCCCCTGATCACCCCACTGGTCACCCACAGAATGGCCCTGATCACCAGCCAGGCCTATGGACCCTACCTGTGCACAAATTTCATGGTCTGAGCCTCTAGTAATACAATAATCTAATCTAATAAAAGCATAATATTAAAATTAACTGTCTCTTTGGGATGCGTAAGCCACACCCACCAACCAATCAGAAAGTCTGTATGCAAATTAGCCCAGCTAAGATGGCGGAGGCCCACCACACACTGGGGTCCAGCAGGGCAGATGAGGGGGAGGAGCAGGGCGGGAGGAGCAAGCAGGCCCCGAGGCTGGGGCCTGGGAAAAGAGCGATGGCGGGGGCACGCACACGCGGAGGCTTAGCTCACGGTCGGTCTATTCCCAGGCCCCAGCCGCAGGGCCAGGAGCCGGCCATCCAGGCCCCAGCAAGGGCCTCTGATCGGTTCTAGGCAGGGGTCTCCTGTGAGAGGCCCCTGTCTCCATCCAGAGCTGGGATGAACCCCCAGGAGCCAGGAGATGGAGAGATGGGCAGGGGGCAGATGGAGGGAGCATCAGCCAGGGAGAGTTTGGGGGTAAGTAACCAGGTGGGGGAGGGGTGGAACAGGATGGAGGGAAGAACTTTATAAAAGAGTCGGTGTACAGCAGAGTTAAAAAAAGAGAATGTATGAGTGAACTGTAGGGCCTATAATGAAGACCAAGTATAGTTGTGTACTGAGGACAGATTATAAAAGTAGAAGTCAGAAAAGAAAAAAAGATAAATGATAGTGGATAATTAGGCAAGTAGATAGATCGGTATTAAGATAGTGGAAGTAAGTAGAAAAGAATGTATGGCAAAGGTAGGATGAGAGAAAAAGAGGGAGGTAAGAAAAGTTATAAAGGGGAAGTTGGTAGAGCTTAAAAGGAGAATGAGAAGGAAGGAATGGGGGAGGGAGCAAAGCAGGTCAGAGGGAGGAAGTAAAGAAAAAAATTAAGGTGGGAAGGAAGGAAAAGGGGAGGGTGGGCAGGGATAAAGATAAAGGAAAGAAGGAATGTGGGAAGTGAAGGAGGGTAGTAGAAAAATGGGAAGAATGATGATGGAACAGAAGTAGGAAATAAGGAGGAAAGAAAAGTTTATAAATGATGAGTCAGTAGGAAAAGTGTTATATAAAGGAGAAAAATTGTGTGAGAGGAAGAAGTCAATAAGGAAGTCAAATACAACTGTGCATGAAGGGGATAAGATTAAAAAAGAAAGTTAATAGGGGTGACCAGGCTGGCAGGGGAGGGCAGTTAGGGGATCAGGCAGGCAGGCAGACAGAGTGGTTAGGGCAGGCAGGCAGGTTAGTGGTTAAGAACCAGAGGTCCTGGATTGTGAGAGTCCCTAAGAACTCTATATTGGAGAGGGTGCAGGTCGGGCTGAGGGACTCCCCCCCCCCCCCCCGCATGAATTTCGTGCACCGGGCCCCTAGTATAGTAATAATAGGCAACTTCAATACCCCACCTTTAACAATGGATACGTCATCCAGGCAGAAAATCAACAAGGAAATGATGGACTTGAACCAAACATTAGACCAATTGGACCTAACATCTAGAGGACATTTTATCTACAGTATCACAATACAGAGCTCATAATTATACCCCCACATATGTGGTCAACTAATATTTGATAAGGAAGCTACTAACATTTAATAGGGGAAGGATAGTCTCTTCATTAAATGATGTTGGAAAAACTGGATAACCACATGCAGAAAAATAATATTGAACAGCATTCACAAAAATAATATATTACACCATTCACAAAAATTAATTCAAAACCAATGAACTAAATATGAGACCTGAAACAACATAGCTTATAGAAGAAAACATAGGACAAAATCTTCATAACAATAGATTTGGCAATTATTTCTTAGATATGACACCAAAAGCACAGGTAATAAAAATGTAGTATTATTGGGTGAGGTAGGGCAAGGTTATGGCTTTTGATTCAAATTGCCAGGTTGCATTCCAAAAAAATTATATCAATTGCACACCCACAGACAGACTAACAGTTTATAGGATCATAGCCATTATTGTGCATTATTTTTTTAACTTTTGCTCATTCTTTAAAAAATACTTTAATATTTACTTAATATTTTTGCTCATTTAATAGGTAAAATAGTATTTTAGAGTTTTTTAGTAAAAAATGTACTAAGAAAAAATTAAAAGATAAAGAAATGTTGAAAGAATTGTTTAATGTCTGAGTTTAGAAGGAATATTTTGCTGTATTTGCTTTAACACACACTTAAATATCCACCAATACATATTATTTTTATTATATTTCAAAGTATTAAACTGTATACTTCCCTCTCAGCATTTTAGTATCATTAGCATATCATTTATCATATTATTAGAGTTCAATATGTGTTGACCGGTGTGTGTGTGTGTGGGGGGGGGGTTGTTGTTAATCCTCATCTGAGGATATTTTTTCCATTGCTTTTCAGAGACAGTGGAAGGGAGAGAGAGACAAACATTGATGTGAGCGAGACACATCGACAGGTTGCCTCCCACATGCACCCTGAACAGGGACAGGGAGCAAACCTGCAACCCAGATACATGCCCCTCACTGAGAATGTGACCCATCTGTGCAAGAGTGGACACTAACCACTGAGCACACCAGCCAGGGCATCAAATTATGTTTTTTAGGTAAAATTTAAATATAGTGAATGCATAATTCTTCAGTGTGCCATTTAATGAGTTCTGGCAAACATACACGTATGAGACACAAACCTCTATCAAGATACAGGACACCCTCCCCTGGATATCAGCAAATCACGTGGAAGCAAGGAGTCTGGGAAGTGCAATACCCAGAAAACCTGTCTTATCTGTCAGTGAGAGAAAAATGAAGGACAATGCAGTCAGTTGGTACAATTTAATGCTGAAATGGAAAACCCTCAATGATGCAGGCTTTGCTACTGCAAATAATATTGCCAACAGTTTATTGAGTAAAGACAAGATAGAGTTAGAGAGCGGCAGCCTGGCTTGCAATGAAAATGCAGAACAGAGGCTTCCAGATTACACTAAGGAACTCACAAGAAGCTGCAGGCCACCTTAGATGGTTTGACCAAAACACAGGTGAAAACGGAAAAGTGGTCTTCAACTACCAAGGGAGTTTGTGAACTGGAAAATTACCATGATGGCGAGGAGCCTGTTTTACACGTGGCACACAGCCCGTATTTACCAGGCTTCCCGCCAGCCCTCGGACCACCACCTCACCCTCACCTACCTGGCCCTGTGACTGCACCAGCACCTGTGACTCTCCAGGCCCTGCCTGCATCACTGGTTTTTGCAGCTACCATGTTGCATGCTGTCTGCCACTCAGCGTCATCTGTAACCAGTGTGAACCTGTCACCCATGGGGATCTCAGTGTGAAATACATTAGTTCCTCAACAGAAAAAAAGAAAAAGAGAACAGATACAGGACATTACCATTATGCCAAAAAGCTGCTTTGTGCCTCTTTTCATTAAACCCTGCCCTTCTCCCAGTGTGTTATTTTTTTTTAAAAAATTGAATATACTAGTATTTTTATTGATTTCAGAGAGGAAGGGAGAGAGATAGAAACATTAATTGATGACTGGTTACCTCCTGCACATCTCCCACTGGGGATTGAACCTGCAACCTGGGCATGTATGTGCCGTTGACAGGAATCGAACCTGGGACCCTCCAGTCCACAGGCCAATACTCTATCCACTGAGCCAAACCAGCGAGGGCCTCCTAGTGTTGTAAATCATAGTTTACTCGCCCCATTTCAAGAACGTCATGTCAATGGAATCATACAGCATGTACTCTTGGCATCAGGATTCTTTCACGGAGCATGTTTCTGAGATTTGGGTTTTCTTCTCCCTTTTTACTACTGAGCTGTATTCCATGTACCACAGGTATTTTATTGATTCTCCTCTTGATGGGCTATGTCTGGTTTTTGTCTTTTCTGAATATAGTGGCTATGAATTTTTCAAGTGTTTTATTTTGCATTTATTATAATGAATAAGGCTATGGATTTTCATTTCCTTTTTTTAACAGCTATAATTACTCTTTAGTGAGTTAGATATTTACTCATGTGTTTTGTTAAATAATCTTATATAATGAAAGGGTAATATGCAAACTGACCCTAACAGCAGAACAGCTGGGAATGACTGGTCACTTTGACACACACTAACCACCAAGGGGCAGGCGCTCAATGCAGGAGCTGCCCCCTGGTGGTCAGTGTGCTCCCACAGGGGGAGGAGCACTGCTCAGCCACAAGCTAGTCTGCCAGCTGCCAGCACAGCGGTGGTGTTGGGAGACTCTCACACCTCCTCAGCAGTGCTAAGGATGTATGACTGCAGCTTAGGCCTGCTCCCCACTGGCAAGTGGACATCCCCTGAGGGTTCCCTAGTTTCCAGAGGGATATCTGACTGCCAGCTTAGGCCTGATCCCCCCCCCCCCCAGGGAGCGGGCCTAAGCCAGCAGGTGAACATCCCTCAAGGAGTCCCAGACTGCGAAAGGGCACAGGACGAGCTGAGCCAAGGGACCCCCTTCCCTCTCCCCCCCAGTACACAAATTGTTGTGCACCAGGCCTCTAGTTTCTTATAATTTCAAACATTTTTATATACATTTTTAAAAGCTTGTTTTAATAGTAAAGGATTAACTCCATAACTGGCTTACCTGCACTTTGGTATTTGACTATTGTCATAACTTTTACTTGGCAGTGATGGCCATTTCTCAACAGTTAATTCTAAAGTAGACCTTCTATTTTATAATATATTCTAAAATAATCTGAGAGGATTAATTATATATTTTTTAAACAATGTTCTTGTTCTTTGGATATCTAATACAACTGCCACAGGCACACACACACAACTTTACAGAGACAAAATAAGTGGTTTAACTTTGATTTTAAATTCATGTGTAAGTTCTAAGCAATCACTAGATTCATAGCTATGAGCTTATTATGAAGTTCTGAAATTGAGTAATAAATATATCAAGTAGCCAAAATGCAGTTTTTCAAAGTTTTAATTTCCCCTTGGATAATAGTTACTATAAATTTGTATTTTAGAGCTTAGGTTAAAATACAGTTTTTGGATCAACCCATGTGTGAGCAAGACAATATTTTTTTTAAGTCTGGTCCTTCCTCTATTTTGGCAGAATTTAAAGATCTCTAATTAACTGGTGTGTTCTAAACTGTACAGAATTATGATTTTGGAAAGAGGAAGCCAAAAGCTTTCTATCAAAGGGCCTATTGAGAAAGGAAGTAAAAAGGAAATAAAATGGTTGTTAGCTTGCTGTACATTAGGATTTTATCAGAGAAAACTATGACACTTGTCCTTACGGAGTCAACTAATTCAGGTAGCAAGATACCCAGATGGAAGCTCTGCTTAGGGATCTGGCAGTATGCTAGGAAAAGAAAATCCAGTCCTTTTCCTTCATGTTTCTTTTACTCTCACACTACTACCACACCACAACACTTTTGACACCAGATATGTAGGGTTTCCTCAGCTAAACAATTCTCTATGACATGGGCTGGGTGTTCTATGATTTAACTCAATTTTGATGCTCATTATCTGGAGAGTGTCAGATCCCACAGGTTAAGGGCTCAGTCCTGCAAGCCTCTCCTACCCAACTTCAGACACCAGTCACTGGTAGAAGGTTCGCAGTCTGACTTGGCTACTCATCATTTCCCCACAACCCGCTCCTCAGTTTTAATTGGTTAGAGTAGCTTAAAGAACTCAGGAAAACATATTTACCAGTTTATTAAAGAATGTGATGGGAGAACCAAGATGGCGGCATAGGTATATACCTGAATGCACAGCCTCCCACAAACAATAAAAAATACAACAATAAACCTAGACAACCATACTCCAGAACCAAGGGAGTAAAAGCTTTACAACTAGAAGAGAAGGAGTGCATTGAAACTGAATAGAAGTTCTTGGCGCCAAAACAGAAAGGTACGGACCAGCGAAAGGGCAGCGGGGTGGCGGCGGCAGGAAAGGGTGGAGGCAGCTTGGAGGGGTTTGCAAGCTCCAGGGGTCACACTGAATGCTTTGCAGGCAGTCTGGCAACGGGGCAGAAGACGACTGTGGCGTTCTAGCAGAACTGTTTGCAGCAATCACGGACGTGGGACTCGGGGGCACGCAGACGCCAGGGCGTGGAGTAGCACCGTGGAGCTGGCTGAGGGGCAGCCATCACAGGTTGCTCCGCCCCAGTGACTCTGAGACCCCACCCCAGTGACTCTGAGATCCCGCCCCAAGCTGCGCACCTGCCTGCCTGCCTGCCTGCCTGCCTGCCTGCAGCCAAATTAACAGACTGCAACTGGGACAGAAAACACCACTCTACCAGCAAAAATGCGGAGACAATGAGATAGATCACAAATGACAGAAATGGAGGAAAGCAAACGACTGGATATAGAGTTCAAAACCACAGTTATAAAGCTACTAAAAAATCTTCTACAAACCTCCAAGGAACTAAGTGAGACCTTTAAGGAACTTAATGAGAATACCAAAAAAATGGCAAAGGACCAATCAGAAATTAAGCAAACGCTGACTGAAATAAAGAATAATATACAGAGATCCAATAGCAGACTAGAGGACCGCAAGAATCAAGTCAAAGATGTGAAGTACCAGGAACCAAAAACAGGCAACCAGAAAAGAAAAAAGAAAAAATAATCCAAAAATATGAAGATAGTGTAATCCAAAAATATGAAGATAGTGGGACAACTTCAAGCGTACCAACATCAGAATTATAGGGGTGCCAGAAGAAGAGAGAGACCAAGATATTGAAAACCTATTTGAAGAAATAATGACAGAAAACTTCCCATACCTGGTGAAAGAAATGGACTTACAAGTCCAGGAGGCACAGAGAACCCCAAACAAAAGGAATCCAAGGAGGAACACACCAAGACACATCATAATTAAAATGCCAAGAGCAAAAGACAAAGAGAGAGTCTTAAAAGCAGCAAGAGAAAAACAATTAATCACCTACAAGGGAGTACCCATACGACTGTTAGCTGATTTCTCAACAGAAACCATGCAGGCCAGAAGGGAGTGGCAAGAAATATTCAAAGTGATGAACAGCAAGAATCTACAACGAAAATTACTTTACCCAGCAAAGCTATCATGTAAAATTGATGGTCAAATAAAGAGCTTCACAGACAAGGAAAAACTAAAGGAGTTCATCACCACCAACCCAGGATTATTTGAAATGTTGAAGAGCATTTTTGGAGAAGAAGAAGAAGAAACAGGTAAAGATGAAAACTATGAACAACAAAGGGACAACAAATACCTATCAACCAGGGAATATAACAATTAAGTCAATAGAAATATCTGATGAATAGAATAAACTGGTGAATAGAATAGAAGTAAGGGCATAGAAAGGGAATGGACTGACAGTTCTCAGGGGGAAGGGGGTGTGAGGGGTATGGAAAGAGACTGGACAAAAATCTTACATCTATGGACGAAGACAGTGGTGGGGTTAAGGGCACAGGGTGGAGGGGGGAACCAGGTGGAGGGGAGCTATGGGGTTTTAAAAAAAAAGGAACCTCTGTAATAATCTGAACAATAAAGATTTAATTTAAAAAAAAAAGAATGTGATGAAAGATGAACAGCCAGATGAAGAGTTACATAGGAAGAAGAAGCCATAATGCTCTCCCTTGAGGGAGTTGCCATGCAAGACAAATGCTCATTCTCCCACCACCCCTCTTTGTCTCTAGACATAGAACTAGACTCAAGTCTCAGCAGGTCCCTAAAGATGAGTTATAAAGGGTGACACATAAGGAGGTGTGCTACACTCCAAAAGAACTACTTGAGTTTTCTAATTTACATAAGCGGCAATGTGAGGAATGTGCCTGAGAATGGATACTGATGGTGTGGAATAATGGTGGAAAGAAGGAATGAGGTTGGACCAGGTCAAATGTATTGATATAGGCTCACTAAGGAGAGAGTCTGCATTCAATGTTGCAGTTTAGAGCATTAGAAAGGACTCTGATTGTTTGTTTAGTTGTCTGAAACATGGACCAAAAGATGGCCCACCGTGAGCAATCTGGAAATTCATTAACTTCTTTGGTTTAATGTAGAGGAAGGGATTCTGAGGCTTAAGGAGGTTGGAATGTTAGAGTGCCTTTGTCATTTAAGACCTGCTCACTTACACTGGGCAAGTGCAGATGCCATACCAACACTGTGAGAGAAATTTGTGAGGGAAACACTTGCATTCCTGAAAAGCTCCGTGATTGCTCCTTTCTGTAGGCCAGACCTTAAGATGGGAATGAACTTTGCCACTCCATTAGAAAACCTAAACGCAATGGGAGTAATTGGATCCCAGGATGATAGGGGCCCAGTGATGGTACTTACTGCCAAGAGCAAGGTGGACATGGTTACTATAATGGCCAGCAGTGTCAAAGCAGCAATCAGAACAGTCTGACTCACACAGACCTCCGGTAATGCCTAGTTAATCTCGGGGTTCCTAGAAGTGAAATTAATAGCAAGCCTACTAAATTCTTACTTGATCTGTACAAGCAGAAAAGTTCTAGGTTAAGTGAACAAAAATCTAACCTGAGTCATGAAAACGGATTTATGAACTCTTGATCAATTCTCAGAATTGACCTAGTGCCCTAACTGGTTTGGCTCAGTGGGTAGAGCATCAGCCTGTGGACTAAAAGGTCCTAGGTTCGATTCCAGTCAAGGGCATGTACCTTGGTTGCAGGCACATCCCCAGTGGGAGGTGTGTAGGAGGCAGCTGATCGATGTCTCTCTCTCATCGATGTTTCTAACTCTCTATCCCTCACCCTTCCTCTTTGTAAAAAATCAATAAAATATATTTTAAAAAAAGAATTGAGCTAGTTTAGAGACTCAGAGTTATTTGAATGAATAAAAGACCCTCTTAAGGAAGGGCCCTGGTACACTACCTAAAATTTGTACTATTAATTTTCCTCTGGCCTTTTACCAGGATAAATGTGCATTGCAGAGAAGTAAATAATCAGACCTTTCAGGAACCACTGAAGTGACACTAATTCCGGGGAACCTGAAACATCACTGTGTCCCTCCACTCAGAGTATGAGCTACTGAAGGTCAGTGATCTGTGGGGTTTTAGCTCAGGTTCATCTCACAGTGGGTCTAGTGGTTATTTTCCCATTTACAATATTTATAATTGGAATATACATACTTAGCAGAATCCCCACATTGGTTTCCTAAACTTTGGGGCAATGGCTATTCTGGTGGGAAAGATCAAGTGAAAGCTATTAGAATTGCCTCAACCTAAAAAAAAAAAAAAAAAAAAAAAAAGAACCAAAAGCAATACTGGCCCAGCCGGCATGGCTCAGTAGTTGACCTATGAACCAGGAGTCACAGTTAGATTCCTGGTCAGGGCACATGCCCGGGTTGTGGGGTATGTAGGAGGTAGCCCATCAATGAGTCTCTCTCATTATTGATGTTTCTCTCTCTCTCTCCCTCTCCCTTCCTCTCTGAAATCTATAAAAATATATATTTTTTTAAAAAGCAATATTGAAAGACAAAAATAAATAGAAGATAAAAAGTAATAATGTATCCTTGGAGGGATTACAGAGATTCATGCCACCATCAAGGACTTGAATGATGCAGGATGATTCCCACACATTCCCTATTCAAGTCTCCTACATTGACTGTGAAGACAGGTGGATCTTGGAGAATGACAATGGATTATGCTAAGCTTAACCAGTAGTGACTCCAATTGCTGTCGCTGTACCTTCTTCTCCTGTTTTTCAGGACTTCAGATTCAGACTACAGCACATCACCAGCTACTTAGTTCTCCACTTGGCAGACCATGGGCCTCCATAATCACATGAGTCAACTGCTATAATAAATTGCTCTTATGTATTTATATCTCTGTCTCTATCTATCTATGTCATCTATATCTATATCCTATTGGTTTGTTTCTCTGCAAAAACCTAATAAATTAAACAATTTTACATTTGGAAATATACACCAAGGAAATTACCTCAAATGGAAAATCCTGAATGAAAAAAGATATTTATTACAATACCATTTATGTAGCTTTAGCCCAAGAAAATGTAAGGAAATTTTGAAAGTTTGACTATAAAACTATATAAAAGTTTGACTAATTGTAAAATTGTGTTTTATAGATATCAACATATAAATATGATGTCCTTAAACTAAACCTTGATACAAAAAATGGGATACTTATGTTCTATGAACTGTTAAGCTTCAATTCAGTAGTAATATTCCCAATGTGTCTATATCTAAAAATCAACATTTATGCAATTCTACCATAGGCTTTTTACTAAAATACCTAGTTAACAGACTTCTCTATTTTCTGCCGTATTTGCTAAGACACCTTGTTCTCTGAGACAGTGGTTGAGATCAAAAGTCAGGTCTTTCAGGACCATACTGATTATAATAAAAGATACAATTACAGTACATAAATTTCGCAAAGACACCAATGTGTGAGAAACTTCCTGTTTTGTGGCAGAAAATTGCGTATTTACTCATTGACTTAGCGTGAGTACATTTTTCTACATCTAAGTAAAAGAGACAAACATACACCCATCAGAAAATGTCTCAACTCAATTTATTCTGTTTTGATAAATCTGCTTAAACAAATCAATCCATTTTACTCAAATCAGAACTCAAACATCTGTGAACTGACTTGGCATTGGAGTGCCTCAGATGATCAAATCTTAGGTTTAACTCACTCAGCTGAGCAGCCTGAGAACACGGAAAGAGCAAAGCCCAGCAGTCGGCACATTGTGTTCTTGTTCCTGCCACTAACTCCGTGTGGCCTTGAGTGTCATTTGTCCACTCAGGGCCTCAGCTTCCACATCGGTAAAGTGGAGCTTGAATTGGACTGAATGCTCCCTGATGTTCCTTTCAACCCCAAAGTCCTCGAAAATTACTGTAAACTGTGTGCCATGTTAACCCTACATTGCTTTTCTATAATACCAGTTCACTCTATGCCTTCCAGCATTGTAGCCAAGAGGTACAAGGATATGTCATTGCAGTGTGAGGCATAATCAGGAAAATTTCTTCACATCCCACCCGATGTGGAGGAGTGAGTGATTCTCAGAAGAGACAGGAAAAGCAGAAGGGAGCACTACGCCCTTCACCAGGTAGCAGTAGGGCTCATTCCTGCTTGTTTGAAACAGACTTGTATTTGTGTCTGGGCCCATGCTTCTCTCAGTATCCATTTTCTGCAGATGGCACAATGCCTAGCTGTAGACAAACGCTTTCCAATCTGACTGCCTGATGAATAAACCTAGAGGCAAAACACATCTTCTGCCAGAGCCTGCAAATTGGCATTATACACTCTCCCCTGAGGGCCCTGTAGGGAGAATCCCCAGGTATATCCTGCCAATCATCCAGCATTTTAGGGACTGTGGTGTGACTAACAATGAATTAAGGTATCAGAATTCAGGAGAAGAATAAAACAGGGATCCTACCCTCCAGAAATCCAGTCATTCTTACAAAATCATTCATGGAAAACAGAAGGTACTGAAAGGTGAAAGCTGATCTGAGTGATAAGGAGCCTAAGGCTGGAGCAACTCAAGTGTCAGGCCGTTCTGGTCCAGAGCACTTGCATAAGGCTCCCCAGTGAAGGAGGCTGGAGTTGGGGGGGCGGTAATTTGGGGATAGGCCGAAAGTAGGAAGCAGGTAGTCCTGTGCGGGAAGTCTTCCTAGCCCTCCATGTCCTGCAGGCCCAGAAAACTATGCACTTCCTACCTCACACTCAAAATGCTGGTCTTCAAAACCCCAGAGAAATAAACATTCAGTGCTACCAGGTACCTACAAATGTCTCTCCCGAAGGAAAGAAAGCATTTTCAAAGTCGTTGGAACAAAGTGAGCTGTGCATGACATAGTCCTACCGCAGTGCTTGGCTCTTAGGAGAGTCAGGGAAATCAGTGTTCAGTCTACTTTGTCATCCAAATCATCGTTTGGGTTCCCTGCCTCCCAGGGATAGGACTAAGGCGAAGTAGGTGAGGCATTTACCTCAGGAGCAAAATTGAATGGGGCACCAAAAAGCTCAATAATGAAGATAATACTTTAATCATTAGAGTCTAATGTAACACTTTAACATGAAAATTAATGCAAAAATCCATCATGAAAAAGATATTAAATATTTGATAATCCAAGATCAATCAGTATTGTTGCTTTTTCTTTCTTTCTTTCGCCCCGGGCTTGCCTAGGCACTTCCTCTGGCTCTCACTTCCCCTTCATTCCAGTGAAACAGCTGTGAGTGCCTATAGTGGACTGTGAGAAGGAGGCACATTTGGGCTCATTGCATCACTGCCCGGGGAAGGACTCTCTGGCCAGCTCCCAGGGCTCAGGCCAGGATTTTAGGTCAGAGCCATCTATGAACTGGCAAGGAGCCCTGGAGACACTCTCATTTGACCCCGGCCCTCAGAACGAACCCTGGAAGGATAGTTCCCAAAGGCCAAAAAGGAGGCTTTCAATCCCGCCCAGCAGCGCTGGCCTCTATGGAAGTCATTATTATGTGCACGCAGAAATGTGAGAGGCAGGGACAGGGTTTTCATATTTCTCCGGGAACCCGTTCCATCCTGCATGTTAAACAGTGAAATCCTTCACTTCCTGTTCACCAAACATCCATCCCTGTCGTGATAAACTCCATTGACAGACATTATCGTTCACTATCACACTAGGAGCAAGTGCAGTGAGCTATTTCTCTTTGCTGAACACTGAGAGACCATAATAAAGGATGACAGGGAAGGATCCATGTCCTGAGAAACTTTTAGTGATTTCTGAGGACCTGCCTCCTTCATTCCCAAAGGGGTGTAGGGGAGAGGAGCAGGCCTCTCATCAATGCAACTAGGCAGCTGTCAGGACTCAGGCTCTACTCAGCTAGTATATAGCCAGGAGGGATGCCAAAGAAGGAATGGTCCTTAATTTAAATGAATGGCAGGATATTTTTGAAAAGGAGTTCTTTTTTTGAATATAAATGATGCAAGGGGGCCACTCTTGAACAGGATACCAATACTGCGGAACAGTTGTGGCCAGACCGGATACTGCAAGCCTGGTGATATTGGGGTATTGGGGAAGGCAGAGAGGGCTGACCTCGGCTTCCCATGGGCACTATTCCTCTGTTCCTGGTGCCTCAGCGGCGCTGTGCCACACCCGAAGTCCCAACATCCATCCGTGGTCATCTCCACTGGCCTTTGGTATGTCAGTGAGGACTAGGTTTAGCAATGTCTTACAATTTCCCCATTTCACTAGAAGATTCTTGATTAATAAAAAATTTAAGTTAGCTCTAAAGATAAAATAAGCATTTGTAGTAAGCAATAGGCAGATATGTCATGGCTAAAAATTCTGTGAAACATACCATTTCAATAGATTGATGTCCTGTATCTGGGGATCCTGTGAAACTCACCTTCAGACTTTGGGGATGTCCATATACCACGGAGTGAGCACAAAACTTTAGACACTGAGAATGCTAAGGTTAACTAAATGTTGTCCTCATTACCAGTGTATTGCATCAGAGATATACAATGTATGTGGACAAAAAAAATGGGGACCACATACTGAACCTGACAAGCTCAGGGAAGGCCTGCATGGTGAGTCATATGAACTCAGAGATCAACCACGTAGGATAGTCTGAAATAAGAACTTGCTAAGTAAAAGCAAGTCATGGCAGGTAGTCATGTCCTAGGCCAATATCTTTCTTGACAAAGATCAAGCTTTGCCCCAGCTGGTATGGCTCAGCGGATAGAGCTTTGGCCTGTGGACCAAAGGGTCCAGGTTTGATTCCAGTCAAGAGCATGTAACTTGGTTGCAGGCTTCTCCCTGGCCTGGACCCTGGTCAGGGCACATGCAGGAGGCAACCAATTGGTGTGTTTCCCTCAATCAATGTTTCTCTCTGTCCTTCCCTCTGTCTTCCACTCTCTCTTGAAAGATCAATGGAGCCCTGACCAGTTTGGCTCAGTGGATAGAGCGTCAGCCTACAGACTGAGGGGTCCTGGGTTCGATTCCGGTCAAGGGCATGTACCTTGGTTGTGGGCACATCCCCAGTAGGGGGTGTGCAGGAGGCTTCTGATCGATGTTTCTCTCTCATTGATGTTTCTAACTCTATCCCTCTCCCTTCCTCTTTGTAAAAAAATCAGTTAAAAAATGTATATATAAAAAAAGATCAATGGGAAAATATCATTGGGTGAGGATTAACCGAAAAATACAAAATAAAGACCAAGCTTTACCTTAACTGAGCCTGTCCATTATCTTTTAGCATCTATAACATGCCTTTAGAATGTCAGAGTGATCCCCCTTTTCCAGACCTTTTAGGGCACAATTTCCCACCAGAGCAGAGACCGCAGAACCCCTCATTGTTAGCCTGTTCCTCACTTACCATCTCTGTGTGCCCCACCAATGTAAAAGAAGTGTCTATCCATTTACTCTTTATCCAGTCTCAGAGATCTCCCCCTTTGCTTTCTCCAGCCAATCTAATCTACCACCAGTGGGTTTCATGTAACTCCCTTACGTCCTCTCCTTTGATTTTAATGAATAAAATAAGGTGCAGACCTGCCTCGCTCTGGAGCGTTTTCTCAATGTGTTGAGGTTGTGCTACCTGGCAATTGTCATTGGTTTGGCTCAAACAAACTCATAAATTCTTACAGATGTGGGCATTTCTTACGTTGACAAGTGAGAGAGTGGACACACTCCCAGAGGAAAGGGCTTGTTTAAATGTGGGAGACATTGCTCTTGGTGTTCCCTCCCTGTAAGATTTTCCTCAGTGTCCCTCCCGTGGTAGGGAGAATAATGCCCCCTTCACCCCTCCCATGCCCATGTCCTAATAACCTGGGACCTGAGAACATGTTAGGTTTCGTGGCAAGAGGAAACAAACAGCCCTCTGTGACTGCCAAGGAGTACTCGGTCTCCGAAGACCAGGAAGGGAGAAAAGACATAATTAACTCGGATTACTTAAATATTGCGTGAGCACAGCTTTCAAGGGATCACACACAGGAATGCCTCGAAACATGAGGAAAGAACAGATGAGTAAAATTACTTTTTTATATTGATAGGGCAATTCTCCATTTATGGAGATTTTGAAGATTGTCCGATTCAGTGTTGATGAGCTCTCCGTTTTCCTAGTTTGAAATGCGCAGCCCAGGTTCCTAAATAGACCCTCTGGGCTGGCCGCAAGGTGCCCGGCCCAGCGAGGGAGCTGTCGGCGCCCGGAAAGGCCTCCAGGCTCGGCGCCCCGCCGGCTGGGGCGCGCCCACCGCCGCGCAGCCAGCTCTGAGCCGGGAGCGCAGGGGGCACTGACCCAGGGCCCGGGGCCCACACGCAGCCGGTCGGCGGCCCTGAGCCCGGGGCGGGGCCTCGGACAGTCGGGCCAATGGGGTGCGGCGCAGCAGGGGCGCGCCTGTCCTCGGGCGGGAGCTCGCAGGCCCCACGTCCGGGCCATGTGGGGGCCCCGCGGAGCAGAGGCGTGCGCGGGGGTCCTGGGCTTCGCGCTCTTCCTGCTGCTCTTCGCCCTGGGGGTCCGCCAGCTGCTGAAGCAGAGGCGGCCCGCGGGCTTCCCCCCGGGTCCGTCGAGGCTGCCCTTTATCGGCAACATCTACTCGCTGGCAGCCTCCGGCGAGCTCCCCCATGTCTACATGAGCAAGCAGAGCCAGGTGTACGGCGAGGTACAGCCCGTCGGGCCGCGGACAGGGCGTGGGGGAGACTGACGGCCGCTCCTGGCCTGGGGCCCGGACCCACGGAGAGCCCCGGCCGGGTATTTCCGGCTTTGTGGGAACCCACTTCCTGGGTCGGGAAAGCCCTCGAAGCCGCGTCCCCTAAGCCGCCAGGTTGGGCTCCCGCGCCTGCGCAGTTCCATCCTCCTTGGAATAGGTTCGGTTCCAGGTCCCAACACACGCTTCCCGGGAAAGGAGGTGTGTGAATTCTAGGACCGAGTTCATAGGTAATAGGAGGTTCTTGGATGTTTGCATTTAAGGAAGGCTGTTTAGGCGTTTGCTGTGAGGATTAGCAAGTACTCGGGAAGGCCCCGACTGAGAGGTGGGCTCTGGTATGTGACTGTGAGTGAATGAATGAATGAATGAATGAATGCATGACTAAAAATCCGTGCGGAGCTGTGCAGCGCAGGGTGATCATTGTCGGGCTGCCAGGCCAGGAGCATCCTCCCAGCCCCAACCCCCAGACTGTGCCTGCTGTGGGCCAGCCTCCTCCCAGTATGGACTCTTAGATTCACAAGGGCCCCCCGGGGAGCCCTCTGCGCCTCCCTTTTACAGAGGAGGAAACTGCCCCCAGAAATGCCCAGTGGCTGCTCACTGCTCGCCCTCCTGGGAAAGGGCCAGCACACAAGCCTGTGTTTGCAAGTGTCCCCGCCTGACCTGGGAAGGAGGCAGAGGGCTCAGAGCGCTGGCACTGCGCCAGCTCACCTGTTTTGTTTTGAGTCCATTCATTCATGGGCAACAACAAACCAGACTCTTGCCAGGTGCTAGAGGTGAAAGGAGAGGGAGGCAAACCCAGCCCCACTTCAGGGAGTTCCATTCCAGTAAGAGGGGAAGCAGTCTACTGGTGGCGAGGGCTTTGAGGGAGCAGCACAGCAGGGCTGTTTGGCAGCTGTGTTTCACCTTGGGGCTTCAATCCTTATTGAACCAGGTTTTACAAGAATTATTCTAGGTTTCTGCAGTTCACTAACGGTTTATATCCCTAAAGGGAAGCTGGCCTGAGGAAAAGCAAACATACAATTCTTAGATTTTATTGTATACCTTCCAGTTCTCCAAGAACCGAGTGTATTTCCATTAATATATTTGATCTCTGCTGTGTTGGTACAGAACATCATAATATTCTAGAGAAATCATTAGGTATGAGAGCTTGAGACCAGATGAAATTTTCTCTTCTTTGAATCTTAATTTTTCCTCATGTGTGTAATGAGAATAATAACTGAGAGCAGTTAAGTGCTACTTAAATGTTCTTGGTTATTAATTGCAGAACAATTTATGAGGCCTACAAATTCAAACACATTTTATTTTTTTTAAGATTTTTAAATTGGTTTTTTAAAGAGAGAGGAAGGGAGAGGGAGAGAAAGAGAAACATCAATTTGAGAGCAAAGCATCCATTGGCTGCCTCATGGGGATCAAACCAGAAGCCCAGGCATGTATGTGCCCTTTCCAGGAATTGAACCCACAACTTTTTGGTGCACAGGATGACTCTCAACCGAGCAACACCAGCCAGAACTCAAGTGTATTTTAAAGCCAATTTTTTGAAATGGTGTCTTTCAGAATAAGAATGTTTTTAATATATAAAGATTTGAACTGAAAGGAATGCTATATTTATACTGAACATTTTTTTCTGGAAGGGAGTCATCTAACTAAGTCTCATAACAAATTACAAATTAAATTAGATACATGCCAGAAAACTTACCTTGGGATGGGTAGATTTGGTTCAATGGATTTAAGAATTTGGCACGAGTAAACGGTTTTATTTCTGGTATAGCTATGGTTCTTTACAAATAGGGTTTTTTACTGGAGGTGGTAAAATCAAGCTCTTTTAATAGGCAAGAGAAAAGAGGAAAGAGAAAGGAACAAAAATGAAAAAGATGTGCGCATTGAAGAGTAGACACTGTTTGCCTGACTCTGCCTTGGACTTAAGTTAAATGCAGCCTATCATTAGCTTTTAACTACAGCAGCACTTGGTCTTTATCCTAGTGGTGAAATGCCCCTAGTGATCTCCCATTATCTTAGAGGTGCTTCCCAATTCGGACCATGTCTCAAAGTTAGTGTAAGTTGTTAATACACGTTACAGTTATAATAAACTATACAAAAAGTTTTTGGAAGTGGAAGGAGACTATTAGCTCCTATATTTTTGGGAGATTGTAGAAAGTTGTTTATAGGGCTTATTTGTAAATGGAATCTTTTTTGCACTATCTTTATAATTTGGAGATGTGTGCTAGCAGAAAAAAAATGGACTTGGAAATTGCTTATGAGAACTGACAGTCAATTCAAGTGACATCTGCTTTTATGAAGTCTGTGAGTTCAGTTCTCCTTTATAATTTTTGAAAGGAAAACAACGATTCCTCAGGTTTTATACATTTATTTTAAAAGCAATCTTAAATAGACATGTACAACATCAAGAACCGCCAATTCCTTGGAGATTCACTCTTAATATATAAGTTTCTGCAGTTACTTTAATCTTATCTGTTTTATAAAGGATTCCCTAGCCAGTGAAGTGGTAAACAAGTGGTTTTTACATGTTATTTTCAGGTAATACACGTGGGACACTAAAAGAATTACTTACAGAAAGCGGAATTGACAGCTTATTAATTTATTTATATAGTAACTGAAAGGTGAACGTTTTAGGTTAGCATGGTTGGCGCACGCAGGTGGGTTAAGTAGCCATCTCAGATGTTGGATAAAGAAAAATTGAATTTATTTAAGGATGGGGGATGGGATATCCAAAGGGAAAGGCTGCACAGCACTGAGCCAACAGGACATTGGCGTGATGACGGCAGCAGCCAGGAGCTGAAGTTTCATCCTTATATGCAGTCAGAAGTGTCGTAGAGTAGTGAGAGTAGAAGAGACACACAGGAAGAGGAGTTTCTCCTTTATATCTGCGAAAATTACCCTTCTGGGTAAGTCCTTCCTTTTCATCACTGCTTTGGGAACTGGAGAAGTCCCACCTTCGCTCAGCTGAAACCCTGCCACTTTGGATTAATACCACTGCTTGTGGCAGGCAGCCCATGATCCTTCCCCAGGTTCCAGATGTACCTCCTGCTCAGCTGGCAGGGCCTATTCTTGTGCCAAAGAATCCATTGCTCAGCTGGTTGGTTCTGTTACTGTTGGGAGGTTTCCATCAGTATTGCTGCTGTAACCACTTCTGCTGAATTTTATTCTCTGCCAAGACTCTTGGTCTTTTTGTTATTTTTTTCCAAAGTAGTGTGAACCATGGCTAACTCAGCTCTGCCTGTTTGACTCAATATTTTGATGGTAAAAAGCTCTCAGCCAGTTCCTGAGAGGATGGGGATAAGCATTCTTTGCATCTCACTGATAAGGTAGCGCTGTTCTCTCTCTGGACTAGTTAGTCCCTGTGGGCCTGGGGATAAGAGGTGTGAATTGTAAGTGAACCCGAGGTGAAGTAGAAGAGAAGCCCCAGCAAGGCATAGATGAATGTTCTGTCTTGCCTTCCCCTTACCTGAGGGATGGTCACCTGTGCCTATGTGCTGAATGCTGTTGAAAGGACACAGCATGGAGTCACTTGTGCTAAACCCCATGTCAGCAAACCAGGACTTAAGTCAACTGCTGTTTCAGCTTCCCCAGGAGGGTAACCTCTGACCAGTCAACCTGAAATTACCTGGTCAGCACTAGTCAGGTAATGTGCTGGACAGACGTCTTTGTTCCCCTTAGGAGAGTGACCTGAAACAGTGCATTCTTTGCTGATAATTTCCTTTTCACATTTGCTCTCTGCCTTTAAAATTTTTCCTTTTCTACAGCTCTTTGGGGCTCCTTTCTCCTTAGTAGATGGGGTACTGTCCAATCGTGAATCATTCAAAAAGCCAATCAGATCTTCAAATTTACTCATTTGAATTTTATACTTCAAAGTTGTCTGTTACACCTTTGACAGTCCCTTTTCCTACCTGAGTCTGGAATAATAAATGATATGTAGATGGTGATGCTTCTCCATAAATCTTGGAAGTAAAAGGAAATTCCTAGATATCATTGAATGTTTTGAGTTGGGGAGAATCTTAGAAGAGCATCTGAATCAAGTACCGTCGTTTCAATGGCAGCAGTGATGCCCCAGAAGGTTCAGGGTTCTGCACATGGTCCTATATGGCAAAGCTTAGCTAAAACCCAGGCCTTCGGAGGCTTGTACTCTTTCCATTATAGTATTTGAAAAATTATGTCTTCAGGAATCAAATGCATAATTAAGTCATAGTGTGCCATATGCCTTGTAGAGAGAAGGCATTCTACCCATTACAGTTGAGTAGTAAATAAGTGCCCGTGTTTTCAGGGAAGTGACAGATCTGGGAGAGTTGCTTAATACATGTTAATTTCCATGGTTATCTTTCTCCATACATTTTTCCATTTAATTGTTTTTCTTTTCTTCCTCAAAGATCTTCAGTTTAGATCTTGGAGGTATATCCACTGTGGTTCTAAATGGCTATGATGTAGTAAAGGAATGCCTTGTTCATCAAAGTGAAATTTTTGCAGACAGACCATGCCTTCCATTATTCAAGAAGATGACAAAAATGGGAGGTATGTTTATTTTTATCTGTTTAATGATTTACTAAACTATTTTAAATCATACTTACTATTTTATGTAAATTTAGCATGTAGAATTTGAATTATATTGTACTGATTAATAGGAGGTATTAATTAATCAATTTAGGCAATAGACCAAGTATTTGAGGACTTTCAGGCTCCATTTCAATCATATAGGGGTGGGCAAAACTTGGTTTATATTTGTGAGTATGTGAATCACAGTTTATCCTCTTATGATTATTTATTATTGTATTATTTTCCATAGGAACAACTGTAAGCCTACTTTTGCCCACCCCTGTATTTCAGACCAGTACATGCTAATTCTACTGTTGTAATCCAGTTCTAGTAAATATTGTACATAATGTTGTAAAGAATTAGCACTTAATCTATGTAAGTTTTGTGAAACAAATTAGGAATACACATACATGCATGCATACTGGGATCAAAAGTGCCTTTTGAAGCCAGTCTTGGGTACTTGGTGACATTTTTACTATAGTTTTGCTTATAAGATTATAGAACCTAAAGCAGCCTTTCTTAGCTACTAATCAGAATGCTATGTAAAGAAAGAATTGTGGTATTTGTGTAAAGAACTAGGATTTTCTGTGGTTTAGTGTTGATCAGTGTTGGATGAATCCATATTCATCAGAAAAAGGCTAAATGCTAACAGAACTGTTGAGAAGAAAGCAGCAACAAAAAGTCTAACATAGAATGCTGAAGTTAAATGCAATGGTTTTGGTACATAATAGTATAAGAGTTTTAACAGCAATGATGTCCCAAATTCTCCAATTTAATGAGAGCTTCACATTTAATTTTAAAGTAAACTTTATAGTAACTTGCTTAGATAGATTAAAAAGACATTGATTAAAAAGAAAAATTAACCACATATTATATCACAAGGCAAATCAACTAATGCAAAGAAAACACTAGTTTTTTAAAGGCCAAATTCTTAGGCCAGAGTATAATGATACTTGAAAGCAATCTATCTAATAATCTATCTAATAAAAGGGTAATATGCAAATTGGTCAGGATGCCATCACAGTAACAACCCATCAGCAGGCTGTGCACACAGCAGGCGTGGGTAGGCAGGGACTTGCAGCATTGGGGACAGGGGCAGGGACTTGCAGTATTGGGGATGCGAAGGCAGCTATCACTTGCCCAGGCCAGCCTCAGGATCAGACAAGCTGCCAATGGCCACTGTCACTGCAATGAGGGTTGGGCAAGGCTCAGGCAAGCTGCAGTGGCTGCGAAGGCCAAGGCTCAGGCAGCCATGTGGCTGGCAGTAGCAGCAGCAGAGGCATGTTGGGGGTGTCACCTTCCCCTGATTGCTGGGTCACCTCCTACAGAGGGAGGGCAGAGGCAGCAGCAGCAGTGAGGGGGTATTGGGTGTAGTGCCTTTTCCTGATTAGCCAGTCACCTCTGGCAGAGAGAGGCCAGACCATGGGGAGTGGGCCTAAGCCATCAGTAGGACATCCCCTGAGGGCTCCTGGACTATGAGAATAGGCAGGCCGGGCTGAGGGAACACCCCCCCCCCAGTGCACAAATTTTGTGCACCGGGCCTGTAGTAATATAAATAAAAATCAAATTTCCAGCCTCTGCAATGATTGTCTAAATAATAAATTAGGTAGATAGCGTAGTTGATGAGAGAGCATTGTCCTGATAAGCAAAGATCCAATCACTAATAAGGGCACATACAAGAAGCAACTAATGAATGCATAAATAAATGGAACAACAGATCAATGTTTCTCATTCTCATTCATTATCTCTCTCTTCTCCTCCCCCCCTCTCTCTTTCTCTCTCTCTCTCTTCCTTCCTCCCCTCCTTCCTCTCTCCCTCTCTCCTTCCCTGCTCTGTCTCTAAAACCAATCAGTCAATAAAAAAATCAGATAAAAGAAGAAATTATACCATAATTATAATAGAAGATCTTTAAAGAAATAATGAAAATGAAAGATGGTTTGAACAGAATAATATTTGGGGTAAAAATATTTTTCAAAGGTATACATTTATAGTTTGTGCTATTTTTATTATAAAGAAAGATAAAATAAACATTTAATTTAAGGTGTTCAAAAAACAGTAAAGGGAAAATAAGTAGAAAACTATGTTATTTTAAGATACATATGCATTGAACTTGAAACAGACATCAGAGCCACCATTCGCCCCCTGCTGGGGAACACATTGCCCAAGCATACAGGTTGCCAGTGTAGGGTGATAACAAGGCTCCTCTGTGCCTTCTTCAACATGTATCCCATATGCATACCTTTACCCACCATTTGCTCTCATCCCAGTGCCTTCCATTCGATCAGCTGTCCCCTCTGCCAGCAGTGATCTCTGCTTGACTTACTGACTGTCATCTCCATGCCTTTACTTGTGTCACCTTCTCAGTGGGGCTTTCCCTGGCCACACTACCTGCTTCCTTGCTATATACTTCACTTGTTCATTTGCCTCTCCTCACGAGTATGTAAGGTCCATGAGAGTAGGGATCTGTTGCCTCTTTTGTTCACTGATACATTTGTGACATTTAGGACACTGTCTGGAGCATAGCAAGTGCTTCATGAATACATGTTGAATGAGTATTTGTTGAATGAATATCATCTGGGAGTATGGAAAGAAAATGAAATGTAGAAATGTAAGATTGTTGCACAACACTAAAGACCCCATTATGGATAGCTAACTTTATCATAAGCTCCAAATTAAAAATTGTTGCACGAAAGTTAATGGAATGTAGATTACATAGGTACCTCATGTAGTCAAGAGAACATGACATTTTTTATCATAGGTATATCTATGTACAAATTATGAATGAAACTTTGAGTTAAGTACATGTTACATTGATATATGTGCAAAAATATGTGATTTTTTTTGTTTTTAAAAACATATTTTTATTGATTTCAGAGAGGAAGAGAGAGGGAGAGAAAGACAGAAGCATAATGATGAGAGAGAATCACTGATTGGCTGCCTCCTGCACATCCCCTATGGGGATCGAGCCCACAACCCAGGCATGTGCCTTTGACCAGAATCGAACCTGGAACCCTTCAGTCAGCAGGCTGATGCTCTATCCACTGAACCAAACCAGCTATGGCGTTTTCTTCTTGATAGTTAAAGGGAAAATAGTCCATAGCACCCACATCAGAACAGCAGAGTATAATATGGAGACTCAGAAATTTTGAGGCAACAAATATCAACATTAGAAGTTTGAGTTTCATATTTGCCTGTCTTAGTTTGAGCTGCTATAACAAAAGTATCATAGACTGAATGGCTTAACCAACATTTAGCCCTGGCTGGTGGCTCTGGTGGTAGACCGTTGTCCATTATCAAAAGGTGGCAGGTTCAATTCCTGGTCAGGGCACATCCCTAGGCTGCAGGTTCCATCCCTTGTTGGGGCGCTTATAGGAGGCAACCGATTGCTGTTGCTCTGTATCTCATCAATGTTTCTCTCTCATATTCTCTCTCTCTCTCTCTCTCTCTCTCTCTCTCTCTCTCTCTCTCTCTCTCCTCCCTCTTTCTCAAATCAGTAAAAACATATCCTTGGGTGAAGATTAAAATAACACAGCATTTGGCCCTAGCTGATTTGGCTCAGTGGATAGAGTGTCAGCCTGCAGACTGAAGGGTCCCAGGTTCGCTTCTGGTCAAGGACACATGCCTGGGTTATGGACTCGATTCCCAGTGAGGGTGGTGCAAGAGGCAGCCAATCAAGGATTCTCTCTCATCATTGATGTTTCTCTTTCTCCCTCTCCATTCCTCTCTGAAATCAGTAAAAATATATGGGAAGGAAGGAACGAAGGAAGGAGGGAGGGAGGGAGGGAGGGAAGGGGACGGGGAAGGGAAGGGGAGGGGAGGGAAGGGGTTCTGAAGCTTTCTTTAAAAAAAACACACACAACATTTATTCTCATAGAGCTGGCAGCAGGGAAGTCGAAATCAAGGTGCCAGCAGATTTCCTGGTGTATGGAAAAGGCCTGCTTCTTGCCTGAGAGGCAGCTGCCTTCTTTCTGTCTCTTCACATGGCCAAGAGCAGTCACCTGTTCCCATGTCCCTTCTTATAAGGGCACCCATCCCATTCGGGAGGTTCTGCCCTCATTACCTAATTACCTCCTAATATTGTTACATTGGGGGTTAGGCTTCAACATATGAATTTTGTGGGACACAATCATTCTGCCATGGTACTCTCTTTTTGGCTTGAATATTTTCACTGCATGGACACCTCATTCAGGCCACCTTGCCTTTGCCAGAGTTATCTTAGGTAATATATGCCTTTAACAAGAGGAAATGTATATTCTAAAATCTAGTCTTAGTAAAGCAGAAAATTTCTAATTCTAGAAATATGAGTTCCAGATGTTTGTTTAGTCCAAAATAGAGTTTTGCCTACAAAATGTACAGTCATTTGTCTTTTGTAAATTAGACTTATAGTAAAAGATGGATAATAAAGCCACCTGGGCCTACTTTACCCAGGTTGAATTACACAAGAATGTTCAGTTTCTTGTTATGGGAGAATTATAGATCTTTTCTGCATATCCCCAGATGGTAAGTAGACATGCTTTTTATGTTTATAATATTCTGTGGCTAATGAGGAGCAGGAAACAGCTCTTATCCACTGGGTCTAGTTTTAGTTTTATAGAAAGATAATTTGGAGAAGAATGACTAACCATCTTTTTTTTTCTTTTTCTTTTCTCTCCATAACCTTTTTAGCTGTTAGCATGTAGGAATGATAACTTTTTTTTTTACCTTTTTTTTTTCAGGTTTACTCAATTCCAAATATGGCCGAGGATGGGTTGATCACAGAAGGTTAGCTGTAAACAGCTTTCGCTATTTTGGATATGGCCAAAAGTCTTTTGAATCTAAAATTTTAGAAGAAACCAAATTTCTCATTGATGCTGTTGAAACATACAAAGGCAGACCTTTTGACTTCAAACAGTTAATAACAAATGCTGTTTCAAACATAACCAATCTGATCATTTTTGGAGAGCGATTCACTTACGAAGACACTGATTTCCAGCACATGATTAAGCTATTTAGTGAGAATGTGGAGCTAGCTGCCAGCACCTCAGTCTTCCTGTATAATGCCTTCCCATGGATTGGCCTCTTACCTTTTGGAAAACATCAGCAGCTGTTCAGAAATGCCGCTGTGGTGTACGATTTTCTCTCCAGGCTCATTGAAAAAGCTTCTCTCAACAGAAAGCCTCAGTTACCTCAGCATTTTGTTGACGCTTATTTAGATGAGATGGATCAGGGTAAAAATGACCCATCATCTACTTTTTCCAAAGAAAACCTAATTTTCTCTGTGGGTGAACTCATCATTGCTGGAACTGAAACTACAGCCAATGTGCTGCGATGGGCAATTCTCTTCATGGCGCTTTATCCTAACATTCAAGGTGCGGACTCTCAATCTCAAGGCCCGAACTTACATTTAGGACTCACACATCTTTTAGAGTCTTTGGCCATGTTCAAAGCAGTTTATTTAGGAGCTCCTGCAGTGTTAGCCAAGAAGAAAAATATTTAATAGTTATAAAAAGTGGCCTTTTTTAAAAAATAGGTTTTTATTGATTTCAGAGAGGAAGGGAGAGGGAGAAAGATAGAAGCATCAATGATGAGAGACAATCATTGATCCACTGCCTCCTGCATGACCCTCACTTGGAATCAAACCCACAACCCAGGCATGTGCCCTGCCTGGGAATCGAACCATAACCTGATTCACAGGTCCATGGTCAACCACTGAGTCACACCAGCTGGGCAAGTTTTCAACTCTGTTATCTCCGTTCATGTGAACACCTTATAAACGGGTTACCTTGTGCCTGTTTTGTGAATGAGGGAGGCTGAGTGGCTGACGTGTGCAGGCTCATTCATTGGAAGTGGCAGGACCGGGACCTGAACCCTGGTTGTTTTAGTTCAAGTTTTATGCTTTATTATTTTCCTTGCTGAGACTGAGATGTTATTCCAATTCTAGGTTTGTTTGATTTTTATCACTCTTACTGTGTTATTCACAACAAAGTTATCCAGAGCATTGATTACTGGTAGTAGAAGCTATATGGTATGTATTTAAATAAACTCCCCGATCATGAAAAATCTGCACCTGGGTGGACGTATGCCCTACTTATTACAGGTTATCCCTTGTTTACCACAAAGGGAAATTACTTAGGTACACTTGTCAGCATTGCATAATAACTCGAACACTTTCTTCTCTAACAGGACAAGTTCAGAAAGAGATTGATTTAATTATGGGACCCAATGGGAAGCCTTCTTGGGACCACAAATGCAAAATGCCTTACACTGAGGCAGTTTTGCATGAAGTTTTACGATTCTGTAATATAGTGCCATTAGGGATTTTCCATGCAACCTCTGAAGATGCATGTGTACGTGGTTATTCTATTCCTAAAGGCACGACAGTAATCACAAATCTTTATTCTGTACACTTTGATGAAAAGTACTGGAAAGACCCAGAAATATTCTATCCAGAGCGATTTCTGGACAGCAGTGGATATTTTTCCAAGAAGGAAGCTTTGGTTCCGTTTTCCCTAGGTAAGTGAACTTTCACAGTGGCATAACTTCAGGACAAAGTATAATGGTGGTTCATTAGTATAACATTTTTGCTATTGTTGTTAATCCTCACTGGAGGATATTTTTTCCCCCATTGATTTTTTTAGAGAGTGGAAGGGAGGGAGGAGGAGAGAGAGACATTGATATCACTGTGAGAAAAACACATTAATTGGTTGCCTCCCCACACACCCTGACTGGGGCAGGAATGGAACCTGCAATCCAGAATCAGGCAAGTTTCAAACCTTGAATGCAAATCGAACCCATGACCCTTCAGTTTAAGGGTTGACGTTCTAACCACTGAGCACCCCGGCCATTGCAGTAGTATAACATCTTAATCTGAAGCTCTCTGTCATAGAATTATATATTTTAACTATGAAAACATAGCATTGATTCTTATAGGAGATTATAGTTTAATTAGAGGTCATTAACACCCATATCTACTCAGAAATAAACAAGCATTAATTGAGTATCTAGAGAGAAACTAGTGAGAGCTCTGGCTTCTGAAACATTTTTGTCTGTGGGTTTTTGGCTTGTAATCAAAACTCTAAGAGCTAGAAGGTCAGTAACAAGTAGCTTGAAGAACAGACCTAGGGAGGGGAATGACTCATAATTTGAAGTGAAACAAGGATCGAGCTCTCTTGGCTCCTAGTTTATTATATTTCTTTTCTAAAAATACTGCTTCTGCAGTGAAAGGTGCACAGATCACACGACCCTTGGGAGATGGACTGGAAACTCTTCCTTTAATTGGGGAAGGGTACACATTGAGTCATCTGAAATGAAATGTCCTTCTCTTGAATCTATAGAACAAAATGTCACACGTCAAATTAGAGCTTTCAACGGCACACCTCAGGCCCTGTTGCAACGTGCAGGGGAAGTGGGGGAGGGACTAATAAGTTGACAAAGTCCAGGAAGGTAAAGAAATGGGTTCTGGGAGATGAAAAAGCCAACTTGTATTCTTTGGAGTTTAAGGAAATTCTTTAGTAAGAATAACCTTTTGTAACTTTTTTTAAATTCTAGATATCTGGAATTTAGACATATATTTTGTAATGTATTAGACATTTTGTAATATATTAGACATACATTTTGAATTTTTAAAAGATGACAATGTCGCCCTACCCAGTGTAGCTCAGTGGATAGAGCGTTGGCCTGCAGACTGAAGGGTCTCGGGTTCGATTCTGGTCAAAGGCATGTACCTTGGTTGCAGGCACAACCCCAGTAGGAGGTGTGCAGGAGGCAGCTGATCGATGTTTCTCTCTCTTCGATGTTTCTAACTCTCTATCCCTTTCCCTTCCTCTCTGTAAAAAAAAATAAATAAATAATATATATATATATATGAAAAGATGGCAATGTCTGTTTTTTTCTGTGTAGGAAGAAGACACTGTCTTGGAGAGCAGCTGGCTCGGATGGAAATGTTCCTGTTTTTTACAGCATTGCTTCAGCGGTTTCACTTGCATTTTCCCCATGAACTGGTTCCAGATCTGAAGCCCAGGTTAGGCATGACCTTGCAGCCCCAGCCCTTCCTCATCTGTGTGGAAAGACGCTGAAAGGGCACGATGCCATGTGGGATGAGGCTGTATGTTCACCTCACCCCTGGACCTAGTTTAATTAGTGTATGTGTTTGGACAAAAGCCACAGCATCAGGAAGTTAACACAGATGTGTCTTTATTTCATTTTATTTTTTTAAATGCAGATTATGAGATTCTGCATTACTTTTAAAAAAAATGTTTTTATTGATTTCAGAGAGGAGGGGAGAGGGAGAGAGAGAAGAAACACTAATGGTGAGAGAGAAACATCGATGGATGCCTTCTACTAGAGATCAAGGCCACACCTTGGGCATGCACCCTTATAGGGAATTGAACCGTGACCTCCTGGTTCATAGGTCATTGCTCACCCACTGAGCCACACTGGCCAGGCCACACAGATTTGATTTTTTTCAAGCTTTTATGACTTCTAAGGTAGAATTATCTCTTGAGGAAAACAAAGGTGCAAATGCCAGGTGTTGCTTAAGATGCTAAGATTTGCCATGGTCACCTAAAGCAGAGCATGACTTTTCAGCCTCTTATTGAGTATCAGGAACCCCTCCTTCCATCTTGCCCCTGTCCTGGGGGCTTTACTTCCAAATGCCAATGCCAGCTTTCTTCTGGTCAGCTTTCTTCTGTCATTAATAGTTTGTGTGGTACTAATCCAGTTTAATGAGAACTAAAGGAGAAATTAGAACTCAAATGAGTTTGGACTATAGAGACATTTTAGACATGGTGGCAGATGATAGGAGAAATATCTACGTATTTAATGTTAAAGCTTCCAGTGCTCTCAAATCTTGCTCCCTATGTCTTCATACTGAGTATTCATCCCCAAAGCAGCAGTTCTTACAATAATGTATTTAAAATATAAACAAAATGTAGCAAGTAATTCTTGGTGAGCACAGACAATTTACATAGCACCACTTTTTTCCAAAACCAGTCACAGGGCTTAAAGAATGAATTCTTTTGACTTTTAGAGGTCTTTAAGCATTTCCATGATTACTGTTATATGAGGGACTTCCTGTTGACAGTTATGCTAGGGACACAAGTGTAAACTGTGACTATCCTGATCAATTGGGTATGTGCATTTCAGTTATAAGTTTCTGTTTTAAAATCTTAATTCTTCTGAAGTTATACATTAAGGGTTCATGCTCTCATAACTTGGCCCATGAGTAGTTGCAGCCTCTGAGTAAATGCACAGACTTCTGTTAAAATATGTTCCCTTTTTGTATGACATGGGGAATAAAAATGTATGTGTGTATAAATATGCATTATGCACTTGTATTTGAATAAAAAGCACTGGCTAGATTAATGTGAACCTCATGAAAACGGTGATCTCTAAAAGACTGAGAGAAAAGGGTAGAAGTGACATCTTAGTGTGTTTGACTTCCATTAATTAAAATTTTTATTATATACCAGTAATTATATTCATTTATATAATATATAATAAAATATGTATCTAAACTAATAAAAGCGAAATATTAAAATTAACCGTTTCTCCGAGACAGGGTAAGCCACGCCCACCAGCCAATCAGAGCGGCTGTATGCAAATTAGCCCAGCCAACATGGCGGCCGCCACTCACGGACCTGAGTAAACAGCCCTTTCCATTGCGGCAGGAGGGAAAGTGAAGCTGCGCCCCTCAGCTCAGCTCCA
>PVJC01006976.1:38697-53197 GCA_004026665.1 Murina feae | reverse complement strand
CCCCCCCCTCGCCCAGCGCAGGTTTGATGTGAAAAGCAGTGTCACTCCTGCCGACCGCGATCTGCGAGGAAGTGACAGGTGGAGGGTCCGCGTGGGGCAGGGGCAACAAAGGCGGCCGTTATGTGGACGGGCAGCTGCTCTTTGATGTTGGCAAGGGCGGCTGACAGCGCCCAGGTGGGATTAGGGCCGGATTAGGAGGAGGCGGTTCAGGCCGCGCCTGGGAGAGAGCCGGCTACGGTTTCAGACTCTGGTCTGCAGACCGTGTGACACGTGGACTAGAAAGCACAGTCAGGCCCCGGCCCGTTTGGCTGAGTGGATAGAGCACTGACCCACAGGCTGAAGGGTCCTGGGTTCGATTTCAGTCAAGGGCACATGCCTTGGTTGCAGGCTCAATCCCCAGCCCTGATCCAGGTTGTGTGAGAGGCAACCAATCCATATGTCTCTCTCACACATCAAAGCTTCTCTCTGTCTCTCCCATCCCTTCCCCTCTTTCTAAAAATGAATGGAAACATCTATATAATAAAAGTCTAAGTGACCATTACAGTGCAACGACCAGTCGCTACGATGCACGCTGACCATCAGGGGCAGACGCTCAACGCAGGAGCCAAAGGGTAAGGAGGGAGCAGGCGGGCGGTAAGGAGCGAGGAATCCCAAATTGTGAGAGGGATGTCCGCCTGCCGGCTCAGGCCCAATCCCAAGCTGGCAGGCAGACATTCCCCGAGGGGTCCTGGACTGTGAGAGGGTGCAGGCCGGGCTGAGGACCCTCCCCCCACCCACCCAGTACTGAATTGTGTGCACTGGGCCTCTCGTGAATACATAAATAAATAATTTCTTTAAAAGAAAACACACTCGGGGCCCAGATATAGTGAGGCCCCGGCAGTCTCGCTCGCTGCTGGCGAGAGGCAACACTCTTGGACGTGACCGACCCCTCTGGTCTGGAGACGGGAGTGGGTCCCGGTTCATCACTCAGGTTTTAAAGCCTCAGACTGTGGTGAGCCGAGAGGATGTTGGGTTGTTCCGTGTCCTGCTTGGAAAAGAGAGAGAAAAAGTGGTGCCCAGAGCTGGGGCCTCGGCCGACAGGCCAGCCTGCCCTGGAAGGGAGGGCCCCCTGCCTGCGTTCTCCATCTCTAAATGGGACCGGGAACGTGCCTCACTGGGCTGTAGGGAAGCTTCGAAATGCTATGTGGGGGGCGTTCGGACCTTAAAATGCTCACTCAGTGGTCATTGCCATGGTCACAGCATCGCTGGGGACTGGATGTCTAGTCGCCTGTTACCCAGAGTGTCATTCTCTCTTAGGAGACAGCTAACGAGTGTGTATCCCTGTGGGGTCACCACGCACGCAGGTTTGCGGGGGGGAGGTTTAGAGGGACATTTGCCTCTGAGTCCCCGGATTCACACACCAGTGCTCCTGCCAAAAGGGAAGGGATGTCACCAGAAAATCAGCACCGAATAAATCAACACAAACCCCTGACTGGGTCCCCTGAAGGACAGTGGACACTTTTGAAGTGCTTTCTGGCGAGGTAGTTTATTATGGGGTTGCGGGGGGGGGGGGTCATGTTGGTGAAACAGCCGCTCCCGCTGGCCAGCCCCAGCAGCCGGGTTCCCGGGCGTGTCCACGCCTGTGGGTGTGTTGCCTCCTCTTCTCCCCCCAGGGACCCCAGAGGCTTTGTGTCAGTTTCCAGACTGGAATTCAAAAGTAGGTCAAAGACTGAGCCACAGAATAGTCGACGGCATGAACCTCAGTGAGGAGGCGGGCTCAGCTCCGGAGGGCCGGCACGCTCAGACCTCCAGTGTCTGTCCTGCTAAGGCCTCAGGGCACATCGGGACAGGGCGGGGACGGGAGGGGGGTGACATGAGACACACCCTGCTCCCGCTGCAGGCTTATGCGCCTCTGTCTCCAGGAGGCCCCTCCAGGACAGAGCTGGCCGAGGGCCTCACAGCCCAGCGGGCAGCTTTGCGCCTGAGGCCCCAGAAGCCCAGCACCGGCCTGGGGACCGCACCCTGTTGGGGAGGATAAGCGGCGACTTGCTACCATCCACACCGCGGGGCAGAAGTGGCCAGTTTTTAAATATATTTTTACTGATGTCAGAGAGGGAGGGAGAGGGAGAGAGAAAGAGAACCATCTATGATGAGAGAGAATCATGGATCCGCTTTCTGCACGCCCCGCACTGGGGATCGAGCCAGCAACCCAGGCCTGTGCCCTGACTGGGAATCGAACCCTGACCTCCTGGTTCATAGGTCTGCGCTCCACCACTGAGCCACCCTGGCCGGCTCAGCAGAAGTGGCCGGTTTTGAAGGACAAAGCCATGCTTGTGGGTAAGGCGTCTGGTAGCCCTGAGCACTTGGACATGGAATCCTGTTACATCACCCGCCCCCGAGGGACCTTGCGGCTCCCTCACTGCTGGAAAGGGGCCTGGAAGGACCGGCTGCAAGGACGCCGCCTCCATAACGGGCTCCTCCCTAGTGGCACACGCTTCCTCGCCTCTGTGGGCCGTGTTCCCAGGGGCACGCGAGGCTGTCTGCACCCTCCTCAGCCCCCCACCCCCCCGGGACAGCGTTTCCTGGTGGAGCAGGATTTCCGTTCCCCAAGACCAGAGCTTGTACGGTTTCCTGGCAGCTACCGGGGGAAGGGGCTCCCGAACGGATGGGATTCTCGTTTTTTTAAAACAAGACAAAACAAAACAAAACAAAACATTTGAGTTTGCGACCCCGGCTGCTCCGTGTGGCGCTCTGAGTTACGGCCGACACATTTCTGGTTTCAGATTGTCTGACTCATGCTCTTGTTTGCTTTTTCCAGGGTTGGTCATCCCTCCGCGTAACCGCCATCTCCGTCCACTGTCTGACTAACACCGCATAGTGCGGGCCGGGGCCGTGTGGAGCTTTGAAAGAGGCTCATGGCGCACGTATACATTCAGAAAGAACAGCACAAGCAGCAGCCTTGCTGAAACCCGAAGGCGTGAGAAGATGAAGCAATGGCTCTGGTACAGGTTGCTAGCTCCGTGGAAGTCTGTTCTGACAGATGGTGACGGGCCTTCCCAGGAAACACCACGGAGGGTCCCCGGGAGAAAGATTCGGGAAAGTCACAGACAGGTACCTCCTGGGACCGCAGAAACCATCCCGCTTCCCTGGGGTCCCCGAGGGCACGGGGTCTGGAACCTGGACGGAAGCCATGTAGTGAGGACGCGTGTTACATACCCAGGGGCCCATGGTCACACGTGGGTTCACTTATGCAGTCGGGGCCCACCTCCAGGGGGTGCTCTGTCTAATAGGCAGACAGACTCCCACAGCGGTCACTACAGTGCCAGGTGGTCAGCGTGACGCTGTCAGGGGACACAGAACCCAGCAAGTGAGAAGAGGCTGCCTCCATTTGCCGTAGACGGAGGGCAGACAGCCTGCGGGGAGGCAGCTGGCGGGAGGGGAGAAGCGCGTTGACGCCGGGAGACACATACGGAAACCAGGATGTGCTAAACACTTGCTTTTCTTTTCTTTTTTTTAAAAAAAATTATATATTTGTATTGATTTCAGAGAGGAAGCGAGAGGGAGAGGGAGAGAGAAACATCAATGATGAGAGAGACTCACCGATCGGCTGCCTCCTGCACACCCCCCCACTGGAGATGGAGCCCACAACCCGGGCATGTGTGCTGACCGGAAATAGAACTATCACCTCCTGGTTCATAGCTTGACACTCAACCACTGAGCCACACTGGCCGGACATAAACACTTTCAGTGGAGTGTCCCATGTGGCTGAAGGGTGGGCTGTGTATTGAGGAGAGAGAGAGAGAGAGAGACGAGGCTAGGAGCACAGGCTGTAATCAAATCCCTAAGAGGAGCCAGAAGCCCAGGCCGCGCAGAGGCACCCACCACCCAGAACCAAATGCCCCTGAAACAGACATGGTCTGTAACTGAAGGCAGCGAGGCCCACACGGCGGCGTCTGACTTTTGTTCTTAAAGGGCTCCTGCAGGAGCCATGGCTGGGGTGTCAGGGAAACAAGCCCCAGGGGCAGGGACTGTCAAGGGGAGGCACCTGTTGCCCCTGCCCTGGGACTCGGGGGAGGGGACAGGCTCAGGGGTGAATGGACAGGACTTGATGACCAATGAGAAGGGCGCGGTGGAGGGAGAGGAAAAGGAAGGGGTCAGACGTGACTCATGGTTGGGGCACGTCATCGGGGAGGAATGTAACGGAGGGTCCTCGGGGTCAGACAGGCCAGCTCCCGGCCGGCTGTACCTCCTCCAGCTTTGCATCGGTGGGCAGGTCACCCGAAATCTTTGTCCCCGCCTCCGGGAGAGTCGTGGACAGGCCCACATGGGGGTGATGGGCTCCTGGGGGGCTGGGCAGGGCAGACGCAGCCGGGTGGGCTGGTAGGATGGATGGGGGGTTCTCTCCATCACAGGGCCGGGGTGGTAAGAACGGGGCTGTGGCCTGTCCCTCGCCTCAGCCCAGGACACGGGCAGCTCTGGGAAGGCTTGGTCAGCTTCTTTTCCTTATTGTAAAGCCCTGCCCAGGGCAGGGAGAGCTGAGGAAGTCAGCGGTGAGGAAGCTCAGGAATAGCGGGGGCAGGGATGCTGGAGGTGTGCCCCTGACAGGTGTTGGCAGGTTGAAGGCAGGGCGACTGCTGCCCGGTCAGGATGTGGTGATGATGACAAAGGTCAAATGCGTGGAAACTGCTAAAAAATTCAACTATATCAGAGCCCAGACCAGAGCGTAGGGCAGGCCCAGGACGCCGGGCTGGCTTTTGTGCCTGACCCATCCTGGTGTCACTAGGAGGAAGGAGCCGGCCTCAAAGACCCACCCAGGATGCAGAGCCCAGAAATCCAAGGGGCAGGGACCACTGGTATCCAGGAAGTGGGATGAAATAAGGACGTGAAGGAAAAGGCTGCCTGTGCTCCAGGCAAGGCCAAGGCACACCCAGCAGATGCCCCCCACCCCTGCACCCAGCACCACCCAGAGTTGCCCCCCCTCACCCCCCGAGGAGGAACCAGCCCGGCCTCTGAGAAGGAGTTAGAGGCCTCAGCTGCGAGGGACCCACCGCCTAGACCAGCCTCTGCTCCCAGGGTCCCGGGCAGGCCCCTCGTCAGCTCTGAGCTTTGGGCCACAGTTGGCCTCTGCGATTTAGGAGAAAGCAAGACCCTAGACAGGATCCAGAGGAGCACAAGCTGGTTAAAGGGTGAGAATGAGACCCCGGGGCAAATGAGAGAAGGTGGAGGGTTGCCTGAAGCAGCGAAGGGAAGTGGGGCTGTGCTCCAGCATGCGAGGCCACTGTCCAGTTATTTGCAGTTTTATTTGCAGTTTCAAGAGCACAGAATAGCCCGGCTGGCGTGGCTCAGTGGCAGAGCTTGACCTATGAACCAGGAGGTCGCAGTTTGACTCCAGGTCAGGAGACATGCCTGGATTTTGGGCTCGACCCCTCAGTGTGGGGTGTGCAGGAGGCATTCTCTCTCATATTGATGTCTGTTCTCTGTCCCTCTCCCTCTCCCTCTCCCTCTCCCTCTTCCTCTCCCTCTCTCCCTTCTTCTCTGAAATCAATGAAAATATGTTTTTAAAAATGGGCTCTTTTCGGGGAGTGGGTAGTGAGCTCCTCATCACAGTAGACATGCAGAAGGACAAGTTGGACAGCCAATGGCAGGTGACACAGATGAGTATAGATGGGGGGGGCGGCCTGAGTGACCTTTCTATCTCTTCTGACCCAGAACACCTGTGAGCCCCTCAGCCCCCCGAGATCTTTCTTTCTTAGGGTTTGGCGGCTCCTTTAAGTACTGATTCTGTGCAGGAATGGACGGGTCAGAGCCGAGAGGAGTGCTCTGCCCAGGGGAGCTCCTGGGAGCAGCTTCTGAGGAGGGGGCCGTGGCTGCTGATGTGAGAAGAGCCAGGGGAGAGAAGTGGACCCCATGGTCCTGCGGGCTGACGGGGTCGTGAGTTTCAGTCTCCCCTAGAGAGGAAATGAGGAAGAGCTCCAAGAACCATAACGGGGGGCCATGGCCCATGTGTGTATCTTGCAGCAAGCGGGGCGCTGTGCCCGACAGAGGAGGCTGCCCTGGGAGTTGCGTCGGAAGGAGGCTGACCCTTTGCTGGTGCAGGGTCAGGCGCGGCTGCCCGGGACCCCAGCTCGGAGAAAGCTGCCCCCACTCTTCATCCGCTTGTCCTCCAGCGGCTTGAGCCCAACGGCACTTGGGTCAGAAAGGAGCTCCCTGTTCGTTGTGAGCGCCCAGAATAGCTCACAGGAAGGGGAGCTCGGAGGTCGGTTCCTCCCGGCAGGAAGGGACCACAGGCCATCCATCTGCAGCTGTGACAGCAGCCCTGGCCTCTGACCCCGCCACGGCCTCACAGTCCAGAACGCCGCAGCCTCCACTTCCTGTGGACAAGCAGGCAGAGCTCCCACCCCAAGGCCGGGCTGCAGGACCAAACTGGCTCTCTGCCTCGTGGCTGTGTGTGCCCTGTGGAGTCACCCAGGATGGAGTGTGGGCCCAGGCGGCCTCCCCATGCAAGTGATGAGTTAGAAGCTGGAGAAATCAAGGCGCGTGGCTAGGCATCCCTGTCTGGCCTTCCTCTCCCCTCCCCCTCCCTGCATGGGCTGTTTGGTCAAAAACAGCCAAGGACCGTCTTGGGACACAGCCCTTTGGAGAGAACTTTGCAACTATCAGGTTAAAAAAAAAATGGACCTCTGCAGTCAGAGCAATAGCTAAAAATTAAAAAAGAAATGGGTGAAGGCCCAGCCCAGGGCAGATCACCTGTAAGCTCCGTTATGAAAACACAGTGTAACCAGCCAGAATGTTCAGGAAGCCGGGAGCTGTGCTCACCTGAAAGCAAGCCCGTTCCGCTGCCTCGAAGGAAACACTTTCTAATTCTCTCGCCCAGGGTTTCCAAAAGGTGTGCAACAGACATGTCAGAACCCCCGAGTCCTTGCTCAAACTCCTCCCTGACCTTCCAGAAGGATGTGCAGTGCGAATGCCAGAGGGTCTGACTTCTTAACCAACAGACAGTCCGGGAGGCACAGCCTCCACTCACTGAGAGCCCGCTCGCCCCTGGGAGGTCTGCGTCTTACTGGCACGGGATCCCTGCTGACTCTGCAGCTTGAAGTCAGAGCTAAAGACACAGGCTGTGGGCCAACATCCGGCGTGGGTGCTGACTCGCTCTTTAGCCCGTGACCCCAGGACAACTCAGCCCTGTGCCCTGCAGTTTCTGCATCCCTCCCTTTCCTCGGTCGCCCCCCGAGCCAGGCTTGTCGGTGAATCCTAAGTGGGAAGCATGTTAGCACCATACGTTGATTTGGGTGGAGAAGGCAATAAATAATGTCATAGTTAACAATCAAATTATGATTAAACAGGTTAAGTAACCAGCTCAGACAATTCAATAGTCGTGATTTAGTAGTTTGCCCTCGGAAGGCAAGAGGCATATCTCATTAGTTTGCTCAGTGTTGCTGCTGCTGCTGGGGCGAGTGCGTGAACGAAGAAAGGACCCCACAGAGGCAAGAAGGGGCAGGATTTACCTGGGCCGCGCAGGTGGGGTGTCCACATGCTCTGGCCCTGAGAAAGGGACCCTTGGACCAGTGCCTATGGCTTTAAAAATAATATTTTTTTATTTTTAAAATATATTTTTATTGATTTCAGAGAGGAAAGGGGAGGGAGAGAAATACAGAAACATCCATGTTGAGAGAGAATCGTGGATCGGCTACATCCTGCACGCGCTCTTCCGGGGACTGAGCCTGCAACCTGGGCATGTGCCTGCCGGGGAATTGAACTGTGACTTCCTGTTCATTGGTCAAGTTCAACCACTGAGCCACACGGGCTGGGCTGTGGCTTTTTTTTTTTAAAGGCTTTCACTTTGTTGAGGGGTTTGCCCTGGTTCTTGGGAACCCTGCCTGGGAAAACCTGGGCGAACCGTTACATTCCAGCAGGAAGGGATGCTAAGAGACGGAATGTCCTCAGATGTCGGCCACCTGCCCCTCGGAATGAGGACAGGCTGGCTCAGGTGCTTCTCTTCCCTGGCGCCACAGTGGGATCTCCTGGGTCTTTGAGGACTATGCAGGTGTGGCCCCTCTTGGGAGAGTCTGCGTTTAATGATCGGGGTGGGGTGGGGTGGGGTAGCATTAACTCCTTAACCCTTTTGGTTCTGAGAAGTCACAGGTAGGGGATCCGCAGAGCCCAAGGTGGGTGACAGCTCCTTGAGTCTGAGGCCCCCTTCGCTGCTGCTCCCGGGGGTCCCCAAGGCCAAGTCCCGCTTGGAAAGCTAAGCCAGGCTCTCAGGCGGAAGAGGGGGAGACCACCAAGAACTGGCAGGGGAAGGCAAGGCCCCCCACTCACTTCTCTGCTGTTCCCCACGCGCCCACGAGCCTCCTTCCAAAGGCGGGGGCGCGCCAGGCGGGACCTGTGCTTTTCAGTCGCACCCAGATCCTTCCTCACACTCAGGACGGTGTGAAGGCGGCGCCGCCCTGCGCCCTGTGCTGGGTCCAGGCCACAGATGAGAAACGGGAGTTCACGCGCCCCCGGAAACCTCCGGCCGCACCTGGGAAGCCAGCCGCGCCTCCGGGCTCATTTCTCAGGCCCAGACGCGCACTGGGACGCCCGCCGCCGGCCCGCCTTTCCGAACCGCTACCCGGCAGCGGGGCGCGCGCCGCGTCATCCCTTCCAGCCTCGCTCGGCTGGGAGGCTGGACCCGCCGCCGCGTGCGCTCCTTCTTGGCAGCCGGGCGCCCGGGGCCCGCGGCCACATCATCCCGGGGCGGGGAGGTGCGCGCTCGGGCCACGTCTGTGCCGCCCGCCCGGGCCGCCCCGGGGGTGGGGGCGGGACCTGGCCGGGGCCCCGCGCGGTCTCTAGGACCCGCGGGACGCCGCCGGCGCGCGGTGCGGGGAGACCATCATTTGTTCCGTGGTGAGGGGCCGGGACCTGGCCGTGGCTCCAGCGCACGGGCGCGCGCGCTCGCTCTCGACCCCCCTCCCCCCGGCGGCCCCGGGCCAGCTCGGACCGCGCGCTCCCGACCCCCCCTCCCCACCCCCCGGCCCCGGGCCAGCTCGGACCGCGCGCTCGGCTCCGGCAGCGGTGAGCGGCTCGTGCTGGCGCCGCGCGCCCGGGACCCCTCAACTCGGGAGCCTGGACAGCCCGGCGGCGGCGCGGGCGCTGCGAGGGTTCGGAGCCGACTCCCCCCCGAGCGAGAGTCCTCGGGGCCGCCGCCCGCGCCCCGCTCGCCGCCCGCGTGGAATGGTGCGCGCTCGCCACGGGGCACGGAGAGCCGCTGCGCCCGAGGCCGGCGACCATGGCCGCGCGCCCCCCGCCCGCGCCCTGCTGCTCGCCCTGGCCGGGGTCCTGCTGGCGCCCCGCGCCGCCCGGGGTAAGTCGTCGCTCTCCTCTCCCGCCCGCCCGCCGCCCGGTCCTCCGCGGGCTGGGAACTCGCCCGGGGCACCTCGCGCGGCCCTTGGGGGGGGGGGGAGGACGGGGAGGGCGGGGCTGGCAGCAAGGAGCGCACCGGGGCGCACAGCTGAGCCCCTGGGGCTACGGCTACAGGCACGGAGGGACCCCCATCCCCACCCCGCCCCGCCCCCACCAGGTGCCGGTTGCGGGGGGGGAGGACGAGGAGGCGCTGGCTGAACCCCCAGCACGTAGCCCAGACGGCTCCGCGGGGCGCCCCTCCCCTGCCCTCCCCTCCCTCTCCGGTGCCCTTTGCCCGAGGCCTGGACGGTTCGCACACGTGTCGCCGGGTGATGCTCACGGGCCATCTTGCCCCGTCGGCCTCTTAGTGACGCGCCCCCGCCCCAGGCTCCGGGCAGCCCCTCCACAAGGCTCCCTTCCGCCCTCCTCCCCACGGGCACGGCTGGGGGACCCCCTTCCCCGCGGGTGGGCGGTCTCCGTTCCGTTCTTGTTCTCGGTCGTTCTCTTTTCCTCCCGTTCATCCCGGGCCGGTGGCTCCCAGCTGCGCCCTGGCCAACCTGGAGCCGCGAGTTCCGCCTCCGGCCGCGTGGTGAGCCCTGGCGCCGCAGGGCTCCTGGAAGCCGGTGTGGCGACCACGGCTGCTGGCGGACCCGGGTCCCCGACTTCTCCCGGGAGGGCACCTGTGGGTCCACCCTTTGCGCGGGGAGCACTACCCGGCAGGTGTCTTCCTAACGTCCCCCCGCCGCCGCCGCTAGGGGCGCTGTGGGCCCGCCCGTCAGTGGCGGCTGTTCCCCACGCCCCCCACCTCGGGGGTTCCGGGGTTCTGTGCACGGGCGGTGCTTCCTCCACACCGGCCTCCATCACGACCCCTGACCACCTCCTGTGCGTCTTGCTCTGCGCCCTCCACGCCCCGCCGCCCACTGTCGTGCGGCTGAGACACACCGGGCAGTCAGGGCTGGGGAAGGAGTGGCCGGGGCTGCGGACGCCAGGGAGGAGCCGCAGAGAGCCGGGCGGGACCCCGCAGATGAGAGTCAGGGGCTCAGCCGGTGTTTTTTTTTTTTTTAATTTATTGACTTTTTTACAGAGAGAGATAGAGAGTTAGAAACATCCATCAGCTGCCTCCTGCACACTCCCCACTGGGGATGTGCCGCAACCAAGGCACATGCCCTTGACCGGAATTGAACCCGGGACCCTTGAGTCTGCAGGCCGACGCTCTATCCACTGAGCCAAACCAGTCAGGGCTCAGCCAGGTGTTGAAAGACTTTTGTCCACATGAGCCCCTTTGAATGTCCCGTGAGAAAGGACTTTTTAAAAACGTGCACAGAATCCCAAGGTGCCCAGGGCGGCCTTGGACTCAGCCATGTTCTGTGGGCGACTGCAGTCCACCGAGTGGGGTGAGTGTTCAGGGGCGTTGGGGGGGGGTTATGCTGTGACTGCAGCTTGGGGCGAGCTTGTCCTTAGGAGCTGGACGGGGTTCCTGCACTGACCCTGGCTTTTACCGCTCCTTTACCCTCCTTCCCCATGTCCAGTCCAAAATCAGCGGGTTCCCAATATCGAGTCTTGGCTCCGTCCGCACCCCCCATCGGAGCACCGAGGTTGCTTAAACGTCCACATGGACCAGGGGACAGTTCTCGGTGTCAGCGAGAGAAAGGGAGGAATCACCGTGTGTCCCAGGCAGAGTCTGCCCTGGGGTTTGTCCCCCTGAGCCCCAGAGCCTTTGCCTGGGGAGTGCCTGTCAGTGGTCGTCAGCCCCAACAGGTCCAAGACAGAGGCCTGGACCCCAAACCCTCTGCTTCTGAATCCTTCCTGCCCCAGGGTTCCCAGCCCAGGGAGAACAGCCTCTGGCCCTCTCCAGGTGCCTCATGGGTGCCTTTCTCTCCATCAGCCAGCGACCTCCAAGACACATTCTGTCCTCTTTCTCTCTTTTCTGCAGAAGCCTCTGACCCCCAGCATGGCGCCCCTCCCTGGTCTGCCGCCTTCCCCACCTGCCCCTGCACAGTGTGCTCCTTCCATCACCATAGTCTAAGTCGCCATCCTCAGCCATAAGCTGGATCATGCAGGCTTCCTGTTTAAAGCTTTCCCGTGGCTTCCCGTGGCTTTCTTTTAGGGAAAGAAAACCCAAATCCGTGGATGCCCTCATCTCTGTCTTTCCCTCTGACTCCTTCCTTCCCATTCCCGCTCCCTCTGCCCAGCCACATTCACCTCGCTTCCTTCCACCTTTCCGAGACGGCGTTGCCATCATTTTTCAAAAGCAACAGTCGGTGTCTGCACGGCAAGGACTGCGCGCAGGGAGCCACCCAGTGTTCTGTGATTCCGTTCCACCCCTCCGGCAATGTTTTGTTTTTTCTGGAGTTAACGATTGCTTTGGTTTTTAAACGTTTTGCTTTGTTTCTCGTGTACTAATCTCTATTTTCAAAGTGTCTGGGGACACTGTCATAGTCCTTTCAACATTGTCAAACATATCAGATCATCTCTCCATTGTTTGTTTTTTTCTTGGTGTTCTCTCTTGGAGCCTTTTCTCAGCCTTGCCCTGCTTTTTAGGCAAGCCGTGTAGCTATTGTCTCTACCCTTATTTCCAGGAAGCTGGAAACTCCTCCCTTGTGTCAGCTGTTCCGTGAGCACCATAACTGTCTCTTTCTTAGTTCATTTCTGGCTTCTGCAGATCACATCTTCTGGTAACTTCCCAAAGAAGGCTGTGCGGGAGGTAATTTTTTTTTAGAATTTGTTAGAATGTGTTCTTCACCTGCAAATAACAGAAAAGCTGACTACAGCAATGCCTTAGTTTTCTTTTTCTTCGCCTTTACCTAACACACAGTTGGGAAGTGGGCAGCGAAGCCGTCAGTGACGCTGTGAGGGACGCAAGCTCTTCCTGCTGAGTCTAGCTGCCAGGCTTCCATGCTGACCTGTGCCCTTACGCCTGCTGCCTCTCGGTCTCACCACGGCTGCTGTGGTGCGTGGCGTTGTGTCTGCATTCCAGGAAGCAATAGGGCAGGAGAGGCAGAAGCAGAGCCAGCGAAAGGTATTTCATCAGAAAAACATGACTATGTCTATAGACACTTCTGTAATGGATTATCTCTTGGCCACACGGTGACACAGGGCCACCGCCAGCTGCCTGGAAAGACGGAAAAGTAAATTTTTAGCTGTTGCAACTAAAACCGGGCTCTGTGAAGAGTGGAGGACGTTAGACTGTGTGTCTACACACAAATATGTTCTATATTTTACCCTTGATTGCTAGTTTGTTTAGGTATAAAATTCCAAGGCAAAATCATAGTTCCTCAGTATTTTAGAAGACATTCCCTCCGAAGGCCTTTTTAGCATATATGGCCTCTTTACTTTCTGGAAACTTCTGTCATCTTTTAATCCTGGTTTTGTGCATTCCCTAATGACCTGCTTTGGCTAGGTTCTCGTGAGGAACGGTGGGTGCTGGAAGCCCCGCAGCCATTGCCATTAGGAATTCATGCTGCAGAGCCCTCCCTCGCGTGGCTGTGCGATTTCGCCCGTTCTCCCTCCGGCACCGCATTTGCCCCGCATTTTCCGAAGCTGCTGCGCGGCGTGTCCCAGCCTCCCGGACGCATCCTCTCCTTTGCCTCCTGCGTTTTGTCCCTTCGTGTTCGTGTCCTACTCTCCGGGACAGTTTCATGTCAGCATCCAGCCCTGCCGTTCCCGTTACTTACGTCTGCCACCAGGCGCTGAGTTTCCGGGGGTTTCTTGTTGTAGGAATGTTCCCATTTTTAGTGTTCTGCTCGGCTTTTGAGGATGGGTGCGAGACTGCTGGGAACTCACGAGTGTATTTTTCTTTTGAAACATGTTTTGCCCGGTTCCCCGTCTCAGCAGTGGCTCGTCTGTTTGTGTGGACTCTGACCGTCTCGGGGCCTCCTTCCCGGCTGCTTGTGTTTGGTGATGAGAGCGAAGCGGCTGCGAGCCCCGCTCTTCCCGGCCCGGCGTGCGGCAGGCCCAGCGCTCCTCGGCTTCGCCAGAGACCAGCCTGGAGCCTCCACTGAGGCCTCGGGGGGCGGCTCCGGGTCTGGGAGCTGAGCACGGCCGCAGGGACAGCGTGGACATCTCCCCTTTAAGTGGGCTTTGCTTTTTAAAAATTTAATTATTTTACTAACTTCTTTTGTTTTCCATTTGGCCGCAGATGACCCCTCCCTCCCTCCCTCCCTCTCAGCTGCTGGGGTCCTGCCTCGGTGTCTCCGGAACACCCACCTCCTGTCTGTGGGGTGGCGGGACCGTGGCCTCGCTGTGCTGGCTGCGCAGGGACCCAGGGCTCCGTCCCCCCACGCCTCCTGCCCTCGGGCCTCTCTGATCTGCGCGCCACCCCACCTTGAAGCTTCCTGCCTCCAGGTGGCGGCCCTTGGGCCTCTCCTCTGCTCACCCACCCCCTGCGTCTTCCAGAGCTGAGCTGCTCTCTCTCGCCTGCTATCTTCTCACTCTTCACTCTGTGTTATCATTTACTGTGGGCAAAATGCTTCTCTGAACACTTCAGTGTGGGTTTTTTTAATTGATTTTAGAAAGAGAGGACAGGAGAGGGATAGAAACATTGATGAGAGACAGACATCCATCGGCTGCCTCCTGCACGCCCCCTTCTGGGGATCGGGCCTGTGTCCTGACCGGGAATCAAACCAGTGACCTCTTGCTTCATGGGTCAACATTCAGCCCCTGAGCCACACGGGCCGGGCGATGATGATGATGATGGTGGTGGGGTGGTGATGATGATGATGGGGTGGTGATGATGATGATGATGATGATGATGATGGTGGGGGGTGGTGATGGTGGTGATGATGATGGTGGTGGTGGGGTGGTGGGGTGGTGATGATGATGATGGTGATGGTGGGGTGGTGATAGTGGTGATGATGACGATGATGATGACGATGATGGTGGTGATGATGACGATGATGGTGGTAGTGATAGTGGTGATGATGATGATGATGATGGTGGTGATAGTGGTGATGATGATGATGATGGTGGTGGTGGTGATGGTGGTGATGATGACGCTGATGGTGGTGGTGAAAGTGGTGATGATGACGATGATGATGGTGGTGATAGTGGTGATGATGATGATGATGGTGGTGATAGTGGTGATGATGATGATGATGATGGTGGTGGTGATGGTGGTGATGATGACGTTGATGGTGGTGGT
>PVJC01006976.1:0-38597 GCA_004026665.1 Murina feae | reverse complement strand
GGTGGTGGTGAAAGTGGTGATGATGATGATGATGATGGTGGTGATAGTGGTGATGATGATGATGATGGTGATAGTGGTGATGATGATGGTGGTGGTGGTGATGGTGATGATGATGACGTTGATGATGGTGGTGATAGTGGTGATGATGATGATGATGGTGGTGGTGATAGTGGTGATGATGATGATGATGATGGGGTGGTGGTGGTGGGGTGGGTAATGTGGTGATGATGATGACTGGCGCCTGCGGTGGGCCTGCTGCCTCTGGGAGTCAGTCATGCTTTAGCACCACACTCCACACACACATTTTCTTTCCCTCCCTGTTCGTTCGGCCCTTTTCATTCCTTCCTTGTGGAAACAAAAATTACATCCATTTTTAATGTTTTGAAACTTTCTTTGAAAGTTGTATAAACATTCCAAGTCATCCTACACCTAATTAGATAGATGTCGCAGCTGCGGGAGCTGGAGATGTTGTCAGGGATGCAGCTACAGCAGCGAGAAGCCAAGCGCGTCCCTCCTGGCGGACATGATGCTGTAACGAACCCATCACATCGCAGGAGAATTCATTGATTCATGGATCGGAGTGTGTTCCTCTTTAAGCGGAACTGGCCCTGCAGCCTCTGTCATTGACCGAAGGTGCAAGGGGCATGTGCAGAGGTCGCCTCTGTGCCGAATGGCCAGACCGCGGCCCCTGGCTGTGCGCCCACAGGAGCCTCATGGACCGCGGAGTGTGCGATCCTTAACCATCAGCCCCCTGGGACTGCGAGTGACACTGACATCCTAGAGACAGAATGTTTTAGGAAATCGTTTCTGTGTGTTTATAGTAGCTGTTTCTTTACAGGCGTTTCTTTTAATATTTTATTCAACCTGAAGTTTTTAGCCTGGCCGGCATGGCTGAGTGGTTGAGCGTTAACCTACGAACCAGGAGATCAGGGTTCAATTCCCGGTCAGGGCCCAGGCCCAGGTTGCAGGCTTGATCCCTAGTGAGGGGCGTGCAGAAGGCAGCCGATCATGATTCTTTCTCGTCATTGATGTTCCTCTCCCTCTCCCTTCCTCTCTGAAATAAAACAAACAAACAGAAACCACTGGAGTTTTCCTACCAGCCCAGGTCACTGGCACGGCATTCACTGGGGGCTTGGGGCAGGGCTGTCCTGAGACCTTTGCAGCACTGCCGCCTCCCGCCCTCCTGGAAGGACCTGCCCTTGGCCCTGCACAGCCCTCGCTGCCCCGAGAAGGGGCCGGGCCTCGGGGTGAGGGCCTGCTCCGTGGCCGCCCAGCCTCGCTGTGACCAGCCCTCTGTAACCAACGCCCCCCCCCTGCAGAGTCACCACATCTAGAACCACGAGCGTGTGAGTTTGGTGTTAAACTGAGTGGTAACGCGGTTCAAGCAAACTATCCGCCAGTGGAAATGTTCGCGCAGAACCCCACGTTCTCCGACAGGACCCCGCTCATCCTGCCTCCCCGCGCCCGGCTCCCAGCCTCTCGGGCCTCCCCCCAGCACGCGGGACCGAGAGAGGAACTCCGTGTCGCACGGCTGTCTTCACCTGTCAGCGTCTGTGTCACTCCAAGGCCATGGCGAGAGCTTGCTTGCAGTCAGCTGCGGAGACAGTGCAGTCCCGAGGGTAGCCCGGGACCTCTGTCTGTCTGTCCACCTGCTTCTGGAAGCTCTGGCCTCCCGGTCAGGTCAGGCGAGCTGCCTGGACCTGTGGACGGACATCCACGCTTCCCGGTGGGCAAGGCAGGCTCCGCCTGCAGTTGGGCCAGGAGAGTGAGCCCTGGGCTCGTGTTTTGCTCTATTTGTCATTAAAGCAGGAGAGGATGTACGTTTCCCGTGATCCCACGGGACTCAGCAGCATCTGTGAGCCTGGTTTTTTTGTTTTGTTTTTTTTTAAGATGTTTTCAGGGAGGAAGGGAAAGGGAGCGAGAGATGAAACATCAACGGTGAGAGAGAATCATGGATCGGCTGCTGCCTGCACACCCCCCACTGGGGATGGAGCCACAACCAGGGCCTGTGCCCTGACTGGGAATCGAACTGTGACCTCCTGGTTCATAGGTCGACACTCAACCATCTGAGCCACACCAGCCAGGCAAACTCACAGTATTTGTAAAGCACATTTTCTCAGCTTGTGCTCTATTGACTTTTAGAAGACATTTCTCTGTTGGTGGTTTACCATCAACCCGCAGTAGGAAGAGCGTGGCGATGAGGCCCAGGCCCGCGTGGAGAAGTGGGTTAGGAAGGGAAGCGGGGAAGTGAGTATTGCGAAGGGTGTTAATGTATAAGAGCCGGGTGGCCTAATTAGGTACGAGCCTGGGCTATGCACTAGTGAGGCCCAGGAATTAGCGTGCCGTTCTTTTCCTGTTTACATCCAACGGAACAGCTTGGGGTTAGGGGTGCTGACCCCCTAACCCGCTCCCTGTGCGCATGCAAAAGTCTGCTTATAACTTTGACTCCCTTCAAATTTAACTGCTGATAATAGCCTACTCTTGACTGGAAGCTTGCCAGTAACATAAATAGTCGATTAGCACATATTTTGTATATGATATGTATTTAAGACTGTATTCTTACAATGCTAGCTGGAGAAAAGAAAACAGTATTAAAATCGTAAGAGAAAATACATTCATAATGTTCATTGAACAAAATCTGCCTATAAGTGGACCCGCATTGTTCAAACCCGTGTTGTAGTGTTCAAGGATCATATCTGTGTGTGTGTGTGTGTGTGTTGTGTGTGTGTGTGTGAGAGAGAGAGAGAGAGAGAGAGAGAGAGAGAGAGAGAGAGACTAGAATAGTACTGGGTTTGATTTCCTAATATTTTATGGAGGATTATGTCTAAGTTCATAAGATACATTGGTTTTTAATATTCTTGTTATATCCTCATCAGAGTTACTGAGGCGTCAGAATTAGGAAGGGTTACCTTCCTCCTGTAGTTGGTGAAAGAGAGTAAGATGGTTATTATTTCTCTCTTAAGTGTCGGATAGAGTTCATCAGTGTGGCCATGTGGACTGGAGAGGGGTGTACACGTGTGTGCATGTGTGTGTGTGTGTGTGTGTGTTGGGGGAAGAGGTTAATCATGAACTCAGTGTCTTTATCAAACTCAAGGCCATACAGATATGTTTCATTCCTGGGCCAGCTTTGGTCATTTGTGCCTTTCAAAGAACGTGCCCATGTCATCGGAGTTAACGGGTTTGTGGGCATAATTTCTTTCATGTTTTCTTATAACGTTAACGCCTGTATCCTCTAGGACGATCGCCCTCGCCTTAGTTCCTGGGATTGGGGAATCACGCTTTCCCTCACGTCCCCTTCCCTCTGGCGAAGAATGGAGCTCGATATCCATGTTGCAAGCACTGTGGGTCTCACAGGCGCCCCCTTCCCCCTTCTCTCGCCTTCCGGTTCCTTTCCCTCCACCGTGTCTTCAGTTTGCTCCTCTTGTAGCTTCTTATGGCGGATCCTTAGGTTATGATACAAAACCTCTTTCCATTCCCACTTAACCATTTAGAAATATAACAATCCTCATTCACACTCTTCACTATATTTCAGTTCAGAACATTTCAGAATTTGTCTTGTAATGATTTTCTCGGACTCGGGGTTTTAGAATCCATTGCCTGCCTCCCATGGAGCAGAGGGTTCTAAAGATTCCTTTTCATTCTCAGAGCACAGATTCTAGGACTCCCACCTTCCGTCTGTTGAGGCGGGTCTCATACCCCAGCTGATCACCTGTCGGGGCTGTCGCCAGGCCGCTGAGAGGAATGTGTCTCCTGCAGTTGGTGGCTGAGCCCTTTTCACCAACAGCATAGCCATCTGATGGTTGAGCACACCTTCCGTAGACTTACCCACTGATGCTTTGTTTACCGTTTCTGTCAATTCCTAGGATACCAGGATATGGCCTTGAACTCGAGCGGTCCAAGGATCTGTTTCTGCTTTTATTTCCATCACTTTCTTCATGAATTCTGAAACTCTTATTCGGTTTATACACATCTAGGGTTCTGTCCACCCTTGATCATGATCACATCCCTCTTTCCCTGAAGTAGTAATTCTTCTCTCTGCGTCCGCTTTGACTGATGCTAGTATAGCCGCGTCTGCTTGCTTATGTGCAGCGAAGGGACCTATAGGCACAGAGTATCTTCCCCCATTCTTCTTCTTTTTATTATTATTTTTACTTTCAACCTATGTATTGATGTTTAAAGTGCATGTCTTGTCAGCAGTAACCAGCTGACCTTGCATTTTAATCCATTCTGAGGGCCTCTGCCTTCAAAACGGGACGTTTAATCCAATTACATGTAATCTAATTACTCGCACGGAGGAGTCGAGTTCATTATCTTGCTGTTTCTTTAATGTCGGCCCCGTGCATTTTTTGCTTCTTTTTCCTCCCTTCCTGTTGCTCTTTGGATGGGGTGGTTTTAGCATTCCGTTTCTGAAGCTCCGTTTCTTAATTCGATCGGGGTCCTTTCCAGCGGCTGCTGAGGGATTAGACAGCAGATCGTGAACTTGTCGCCGCTCTCCTGGGAGTCAGGGGAAGGAGCTGGTCCTGCTCGGGGCCCAGCCGGCTCCGTGCGGTCCGCGTGGCGCTGTGTCCGCCAGCTCCACAGTTTGGTTTTTCTTACGCTGAAGTCCAGGTCCACCTGGCAGGTATTTTGCCACGAGTGAGAAATAGGAATTTGCTTTCTTTTCTGATGGCTCCCCAGTTGTGAGCACGGCTGCATTGCAGGTGACCCGAATGCGACCTTGGTCGGATCCTAACTTGGGGACGTATTTGGTGTGATGGCCTCCCTTTCGTTTGCTCCTGTTGGCGGCCTATCCGGGCGCTAGCACTGCGTGCTCACCCGTTGCCGCTGGGTCGTTGTCCCATGCGGTGGGTCCAGAGCGCTCACAGATCTGCAGGCTCTCCCTGTGCCTCTCGCCATTTCCCGAGTGAGCTTTGGAACCTGGGAGAAAGCTCCGTGAGTGTGGCCAGGGCTCACGGAGGTCGCAGGCGCCCTCCGAAAGGGGTCAGCCCTGGCTGTGCTGGGCTGCGCCCTCGATGCTCCTCCGCCTGCTTTCGGGGGTCTCTGCCTCACCCGCCAGTGGCGTCATGGTTGTCGATCATCGTCACGTCGCCTCTGCCAGGTTTCTAGGCGAAGACCTTTTAATTCACATAACGAATTTATTTTGGGGGGTTTTGGCATCTGCTAGGCAACACCTCTTTTTGCCTCTTAATTACGCACGAATTTAGAGCTAATTGATTACGCAGGAGATGAAAAGACCAATCGCTACTGGAAAGCTGATGGGAGGCGTTCCGTCTGTGGCCCAGTGTGCTTGCTGGGTAACCCGCATGTGAGAGTCATCAGCCTTGCTGGGTCGAATGGGATCTTGCCTCAGGGGTCACTGCCCTTGACGTCTGGCGGAGGGAGGCCAGAGGAAGGCTCTGTCCGCAGACAGGCCCAAGGGGAGAAGGGGACCCAGAGGAAACTGAGCCACATGCCCGGTCCTCCTCCCGACGTCTTGTGTCGTGTCCATCACGGTGCCCTCCCGGGGGAGGTGGGTGGGAGGGGAGGCCAGGACCAGCTCCTGCCCCCAGAAACAAGGGGTGTGGGGAGGGGGTGGGTGAGCTGAGAGAAGGAGACGCTCTTTCAATAATTCCCATTGCCGTTGAGTTTTCCTTCCTTACGTTTATCAACACTTTGTGAGGCTTTTTTGAATTCTTAGTTCCCACCCTGGGTCACTTGGTAATGGAGGTATTTGTCTCCTCTTAGTGATGTGTGAAGAGCTATTTATATAGGACGGCACTCGTCTGCTGTGAGCCATCAGTCTGGATGAACATCAGTGTTATTCGGTTCTTACCCGCATCTCTAGGTGTTCTTTTCCTAGTTCTTTTTCTTTTCTGGTCATTATAAATGGGATCCAATTTCCTTTCAGTAATATTATTTTCCTGTACTGATTTATTCACATACATTCTGGGACCTGCCTGCTCAGAAGAAGTATCTAGCTGCTTGGAGTGCATGTGCGGTTGATTTTCTTGGGTTCCCCGGGCGATTCATCACGCCACCGCTCCGTGATTTCTCTTTCCGAACGTTTACTTCTCCGCATTCCCTGCCATCGCACCTCGCAGCCTCTCCAGCGAAAAGAACCGTTCGGAAACCGTGCAAGGAGCAAGCATCCCACTGATGCACGGCCTTCGCCTCGCCATTGTCTAGGGTATCGATTGCAGGTTTAAGCGCAAATTCGTTGTTTTAAGGATGAATCTATTGCTAGTTTTGATGTAGGAATTTTTTTTTTTTTAATCCGCCCTGGATATGGAACTTTATTAACTGTCTTTGAGGCACTAACTAGCCCGCTGTGTCCTTTCTGTTTGTCCCCCCCCCCATCTTTGACCTCCTAGCGTAATTGTTTCCTACTGCTGGTATCATTAGTCAGTGATGGATTTATTGCCCAGTACGAAAGCATCTTTCCATTGTCGGGACGCAGCCAGCCCTGTCAGGTTGTGTCCCGTTATTTAATATGCTGCTGAATTTCATTTCCTGGTGTTCTCATTAGGAGTTTCCACATCTTTAGAAACAGGGGGACGTGGTCTTACATCAGCTGTTTACTGACACAACAAGACTGCTTGATAAATTAGGCCTCGAGTCAGTGGCTCTAAACAGTGAAACATTTCTTTAATTCCCGAGTCTGCGAGGCAGGGACTCACGTCCGGAAGTTCTGGCCTCAGGGAGGCCGCCTGCTATGTCTGAGGGTCCACGGGCTGTTGACGAGTGGCTGGGCCTGCCCCGAATGTCTCCCCATCCCTCCAGCAGGCCTTGCCCTTGCGCATTGTCCTTTGATCCTGGACAAATCACCAGGGATGTGCCCCCAGCGAGAGCAACCTTTGTGCTCTGATTTTAGGGTGCGTCAGAGACTGTTGTTCAAACCCCAGGCTGGCTGAGACATGGGTCTACCAGATGGCCTGCAGGGGAGTCACCCACAGGAGCTCGCTTGGAATGCAGATTCATACCGCACGTGCCCCCCGCCCTGAACCGGGATCTCACTCTGCCGGGGGAGCAGAGAGCTGCTGACGGACCAAGCTCCTCACCTAGCGCAGCACATCACGAGGTCCGCCCGCTGTGGTCGAAGCAGGCCATGCTCCACCCAGTGTCCCCGTTCCGTGCGGAGGACATCATGACGTCACAATCTGTGCATATCACCTGTGCTACTATTTACTTAAGTAGCACTTTTTCTTCATTTATTTTAAAATGTCCTTTAAGTCAAATACACAGCATCCACCTGTGAACCAGGAGGCCACGGTTCCATCCCGGTCAAGGCATATGCCCGGGTTGCGGGTTGGATCCCCAGTGTGTGGCATGCAGGAGGCACGCGAGGACGTCCCTGCCCCAGAGACCTGCGCCCTCAAGGGCCGTCGGCCAGTGGCTGGGAGGCTGTAGGCATGGGGTACCAAACAGACTTGGTCCTCGCTAAAGACTTGTTAGGGTCTGGGAGGGAACACCCGTTCCCCCTTTGACCTGATGTCACGCCGAAGAGGATCTCCCATCCAGCCAGCGGGAGTCCGACCCTGGGAAGGCGCTGGTGGGGTGGGTCCTGGGAGATGGAGGCTGGAGGCTGGGTCCTTCAGTAAAGATCCCATACCCACTCAGTGACCTTTGACCTAAAGTCGGGGTGAGGGGCAAGTCACAGGGACAGAAGGGACGGCTCAGAGGCCTCCACTGACCTGCGGGTGCTTTTCATGGTCCACTCCTTAGGGTGAGTCCAAAGGCCCCCAGACCCCGGGTGCTGGGTCAGCGGTAGAGGGTGTGGAGGTGTCACCTAGACCTCGGGCTCAGGCCTCTCGCTGAAGGAGAGGATGCTGGGCGGTCAGTGCACAGGTGGACGCCATGTTAGGAGGTTGGCCCTTTGTCCTGTGACCCGGGACCCACACCGTCAACCAGGGAGCATTTTCGTGCCTGTTACTTGACAGCTTCCAGACCTTGTTCGCTCTGTCATGCTCGTCGCACCTTCGCTTGGCGTGTGGGAGGTCCCAGGTGCTGAGCTGTGCGGGGCCCCGAGGAGCGCAGCCCCCTCCCAGGGGGAGCCGCAGCGGGAGGGGGCCTCTGAGAACCTCCCGCCGCTCTCCAGGTGGGACAGGGCCACCTGCCCATCAAACTGGACACCCCATTGACTGGGCGGGGCCCGCAGAGGGCAGAGCTGGGGGTCTGAAGCGGTGGGGACGGGTGCAGGGCGGGTGCTGGTGGCCTGGCACCGTCTTTGTGCTGAGAATGTGGGGCCTGGGCCTCAGGGCGCCTCTCACAGCCCAGCCTCCCGAAAGTTGGGTCAGTGCCTGCCTCCCAACCCAGCTTCCTCTATCGTAAGCCAGGGGTGTGGGTGTAGCACAGGGAGGGTGGGGAGAGGGGGCCCGGGCAGACGAGCGTGGCAGGAAAGGATGGCAGGTTTAGGGCAGAGGGCACAGGGAGGACCTCAGACCATGGTGGCTCTGGGCTGAGGTGACTGTGGCCGGGCGAAGGCCTGGGGCTGCGCTACCTTCTGCCAGGGCTGTGAATGCTGCGGGGGGAGGGGGGGCATTGGCTTACCTGACGCTTACCCCCCCACACCCTCTCGGCATTCTGGGGTGCACACAGCCTCCTGCAGTATTTCCGATTTGGCCGAGAGAATGTGGGGAAAGTGTTTGCAACCCATAGCATGCCTGACCACAAGGAGACGCAGGCACAAGGTTGTCGTTTACAGGACAGCCCTGCTCACGGAAACGAGCCAGTCAGGCTCCGAGGCAGGAGCTTCCTAAGATGCTGGAGACCGAGTGAGGCCGGGGGGGGGGGGGGGGGGGGCGAGAGCACCCTGGCAGCTGTCGCTCACTGTCCTGGGCCTGCATTCCTCTCCCTGCCCCCCCATGCCTCCAGGTCTGCCTCTACAGCTTCATGTGAATGAGTGTGTATGTGTGAGTGAGTGTTTATGTGTGTATATATTCATGTACACACGTGTGTGGGTGAGCATATGAGCGCATGCATGCATGTATGTCTGTGTGAGTGTGTGTGTGTGCACATGCGAGTGTGGTCATATACTCACATGTGTGTGGGTGTGCACATGCATGTGTGTGAACATGTGTGAATGTATGTGTGCGCATTGTGTGGGGGATGAGTGAGTGTATGCATACGTGTGTGCATGTGTGTGACTGAGTGCATGTGTGTGCCTGTGTGTGCTCATGCATTTGGGAGGAGTTTCTCTCCATATGGCTCTAATTTATGCTGATACCGTCAAGTTAGGAAACATAAATCGTATTATTTCCACAGAAAGTGGATGAGAGCATGTCTTTGCTCCCCACCCAGCCCTCCTCACGGAAAACAGTCTCCCCGCCACTCGGGGAGTCACAGAGGGGCCGCGCCGGCGGGGACGCCCTCCGAGCCGCTGTCCATCTCCCGCGGCTGCTCAGGAGCAGGGGGTGCAGCTCAGGAGCAGGGGGTGCAGCTCAGGAGCAGGGGGTGCAGCTCAGGAGCAGGGGGTGCAGCTCAGGAGCAGGGGGTGCAGCTCAGAAGGAGGGAGTGCAGCTCAGGAGCAGGGGTGCAGCGCTGCCTGGCCTCCTGGACCGGCCGCTCACAGCCGCCTGCTCTCGCCAGGCCGTGCCTGCGGGCGGGCTGAGCATGGAGGGAGAGCGGGAGAGCGGAGAAGAGGAAATGGATAGAGATGTGGCTTTTTGACCCTGAAATCAAAGTATCGATCTTTCAGAAACGTCCAGTTTTCACCTGGAAATGAGGCCGAGGGGAGGCCGTGTGTGATGGCGCCAGAGGCCTGGGTAGGTCTCCTGTCCAAGTGGTTTCCAGGTGGCAGGGATGCTCGGGACTCACAGAGCTCATCAGCCTCTGCCCGCCATCCTGACAGCTTCACCCTGAGGTTGGGGTTTCCGAGGGGCGCTTCCTCTGTAAGAACCCGCAGCTGTCTAGCGGGAGTCCGGGTGGCTCCTGACCCCCAGGACAGCGCGCCCCGAGACCGACGCTCTGCCTGACAGCAGACAGCAGCGGGCCCGGGCAGGGGGTGTGCGGGCCTCGGAGTGTCCGCGGGTCAGTATCTGAGAGTGCGAAGCGCCCGAGGTCTCACGTCCGTGTGTGAACCATGTGTTACCGAGCGAAACCCGGTGCGGAGTATCTGGTAGACGGCTGGGGGCTCGCGGTCCCTGCCAGGCAGGGCCTTGCATGACGGCTGGAGGCGTGCGGTGTTTATTGCGTGGAGAATCCGGCGGGTTAGGAGGATCCGGTTCCTCCCGGGTGTCTTCTCCAGGAGCTGAAAATCCCGTCCTCCCCGCAGAACGGCTCACGGGGCGGTGGGCCTCCGGTCTGTGCTGTAGGAAGTACCGCCGGCTCGGCATGGATGGAGGGTAAGTGCCTCGCAGGCGTTCTCATGTGAACTTGCAGCTTGGAAACGGGACGTGTTCCGCCGCATCGACTGGAATCCTCTGCCTTTGGCAGCCAGGGAGCTATTGACGGGAGCCGGGCCCGGGGCCGCCAGAGCAAACAGGGCGGCCGCTGCCGTCTGGGTCCCGATCGGCACCGAGCGGGTTTCCGTGTGTCTCCATGTTGCAGGGGACACACTTACACTTAAAAGGAAAAGTCACTCCTTGTTCATCTGAAAGCCAGGTGGGGCCAGGAGGCAGGCTTTTGTCCGCGGAACCTGGCCACTCGACGGATCCCAGCCCACGGTTTGCTCTCGGAAACAGTCCTTGTCCAGGGAAATTCCTCGGGGAGGAAGGTTTTGTGATTTTGAAAGTCCTCATGGATGAGAAGTGGAGGAAATTCAGCCTCAACCGTCCTGTGGAGTAAAAATCAATGTTCTCCAGAACGAAGTCTAATGCAAACAAGTAAAAAACGTTTAAATAAAAGCTAAATACACGAAGGTTGCTACACATTCGCTAAAAAGCTGAAAGGTGCTTAAAATTATATAAAATGCCCTTGTAATGAATGTTCTTAGTATTCCTGGTAACAGTGTTTCTGACAACAGTTTTCACTTTATTATAAATACACAAAAGTAAAAAGTATAAAATAAAATAAAGGCTAAATAGTGTATATGAAAGGGGACTGATAGTCCGTATTGTTGCACTCCTGATTGAACTAACATCTTTTTGCTCCTCATACATCCATTTCCTGTTTGCTGTTTGTGTTCATGTAGGGAGACTTGGTCTAAGAAACCCTCCTCTCCCTCCCCCTGTCTCCCCCCTCACCCCCGCCCTCAGTCCCTCATGAATGGCCCAGTCCTACCTGCTGGAAGGTTTTCTTTGTGATGATTGGCTACTGAGATGTCCGTCTGCCAGGACCCGGTCCTGGCTGAATGAATGCAACACAGTCAGAATGAATGGGACACAGTCACATTTCAGCATTTCAGATTCGGCAAAGCCCACCAGCAGGGGCCCTGCCTTCTCCCCTCCTTACCCTGCCTCCCTCCTGCGACCTTAGAGCAGGGAGGTGGGGAGTGGGACCTCCTCTTGCTGGTTCAGCTGAGCTCCGGGGTGTATGATCAGGACCTGAGGAGGAGAGAACGTGGCAGGCTCCCAGGGGCGCCAAGCACCCGCGCACGGTGCTGGCGCTTGGATGACACCTCAGTGCTACCTGTAGAGACGTGGAGTCCATGTAGAACACACATGCGGCCTTAGACTGGATTTTAAACCAGGGCAGTGACGCTCCGTCCTCAATGCGTGGGTCCCAGGAGGTGCCTGTCGGCCAGTACGGGGTTGGCAGCTGCATCGTGTGTGGGAACAGGTGGGTATTACTGAGGAAATGGATTAAGGTTCCTAAATGGAGCGTTTCTTTACGTGTTGATCCATGTAAGGTGAGGCAAGGACTTAAAGGCAGTGAGGCAGCTGGTTCAGTTTCAAAAATGAAGCACAAAAGTATTTCTCGTTGAAATTATTAACACAGCTCCCAGGTCGCCCTGCAGGCCTCGTAGCTATTGGTCAGATCGCCTAGAATGAAGGCTCCTCAGAACCCGGGCTTCTAACTCGATGGTTGATAATATTTTATGATCCTGTTTGAGTGTTGAAAGTAGGCTTCCCTTTGGGACTTCCAAAGTCAACGGGCAAAGTCAACAACCAGAACATGAAAACTTGTAGGAATCCCATCGGCACCTCCCTCCAGGGGCCAGCTTCACCCTAGTCATTCGGCCTCGCGGGGGCACCCCCTGACTCACTGCCCCAGGCTCCCCTCGCCGCCAGTCCCACCGTGAAGTCAGGACTCCGGGTCTCGCCCTATGTCCACCCCGTCCTGCCCCAGCCTCGGGGCTCCCACAGGGCAGCCCCGCAGGTGGCGCGGGGCGGGGGGCGGGGGGAAGGGCAGGAGGCAGAGGGTGTGCCCCGTGCTGCGTTTTGGAATTCTGAAACCATTTTCTCACCAACGCACCTGGGCCATCAGGTCTGCTCACTCTCACCACCTTAAAGCTCAGAACGCACTTTCCTCATGAGATGAGGGGTTCTGAATGGAGGCAGGAAAGCCAAGGCCATTCGAGTTCGTCAGCGGTTAAGAGCCAGCCTTGGGGGCTCCCCGAGTCCACGGCCAGTGAAGTGCACTCAAGTTCACGGCGGCGGTGCCCACGCGCTCTGGGGCGGGAGGTGCCGCTGGGACTCGGCTCTGCCCGGGCCCCCGCCGCAGGTGCGCACTCGTGAGCCGAGAAGGAAATAGCAGGCTCCCGTGATGACAGTTCCAATTAGGGCTCCTCCGTTCCTGTTCTGGTCTTAATTCGGCTTTTCAGGAGCGATTTCCTGCTGGGAAGATAACGAGCAAAATGCGCAGCCGAGGATCGAGGATCCTGGCTGACTCGCGGTCCTTCCCCCCCAAAGAGGAGTGGATTGGGGTTCTGGCTTCTCAGGGGCACTCAGTGGGCCTGGGTCTGGGCTGTGACCTGCGGGACCATCCATCGCTGGGGGAGCTGGAAATCTCTCACCTGTCAGACCTCCAAGACGGGACTGCACCCTTCCCTCTCCTCCCCCTCCTCACCCTCCCCCCCCATGTCACCATGATCACAAGGCTGTGGGTGTGTTCATCGGTGTGGGCATAACTCATTCAATACATGTCTGCACATGGGGCCCAGCCGAGTATTTGACAGGCAGTGCCTGGGGGCGGGTGGTGGCGGCAGACAAAAGGATGAATAAATAACCCAAGTTCAGCTCCTGAGAAATGCCGGGAAAGGGGCAGAACAGGAGGGCGAGCAGGAGGGCGCCTTGGGTGGGAGGAAGGGTGCTGGGCTAGGCAGTCTCTTGAGGGACTGATCCTCGAGCTGAGATGTGAAGAGGGAGATTGGGGGGTGGGGGGACGTGCGAAGGGTTGAGAGCAGGATCCTTTCATGCAAAGAGTGTGAGGTAGGACCCAGCTGGGCAGTGAGTGGTCAGAAGGGGGGTCGGTGTGGCCACAGCAGGAAGAGCGGGTGGGGCGATCTGGCGATGAGGTTCCGGAAGGTGGGGGACTTAGGGTGGGGTCTGAGTTTCATGCCCGGTGTCTCCTGGCTGGAGGGACGGGTGTCTTGTGTGCGGCTGCAACGGAGATCCTAGTCCTCGTTATGTGGGTGGTCTCCTACCTGCAAGGTCTGTTGGACTGTGGGCAAGTGGCTTAACTGCTCTGCCTGTTTCCTCCCCTGTTCGATGGGGATGAACATCACAGGGTTGTTGGAGGTTTAAACAAGTGAAGCTGACGGGGTAGCATGGGGCTCGGTGGCTAGCTGCTGCTCACGGTGTCCCCGCTGTAGCCTGTAAGTGCTCACTGACTGTCACCCCTGCTCAGGATCGCCTCTCACCCCGCAAATAGTCCTCACGCACCCACTCTCCTGCAGCCTCCATGCGCCCCATTCTCAGGCAGGAAGGTTCTGAGCTCAGAGTAAACACGCCCTGTGCCTGGGAGGACCCACCGCGGTCCAGGCCTTGCTTCCCCTAAGGTTTTTCGGTCCTTAGACCCCACAGGCTCTCTGCTGCCCCAGCCCAGTTCCCTTCTGGTTCTCTGGCTGGGAAGCCCTGCCCCAGCTGTGCTCCCATCAGGTTGGGAGAGGGAGGACCTGCGGGTGAGGAGGGCTCTGGAAGGGTTTAGTTAAGAAGTAGGAGAGGCTGAGAGGTAGAACCAATCACAGATCCCCGACTGGAGGTGTTGACCACGGGCGTAGCAAAGGACTGCGTCTAAGACGTGGCCTGGCCACGTGCCCCGGGGAGTGGGAAGCGGGCAGCGGTGGTGGCCTTGGCAGGACACGTGGGAAGGGAAATGTCCTGTTTTCGGACCAGGGCCAGGAACCTCAGATGGTAAACATGGTGAACCCGAGGTGATGGCGGAACCAAGACAATGAAATGAGGTATCCAGTGAAGATTGTAGCACAGCCTGTGCTGGAGGGACTTGGCCACGTGGATAAATATTGATTTGGGCAACATCTGCTTAAACATTAATGAGCTCTCTGGGGGGCAGTAAGAGTGGAGAGGGAAGATGGCCAAGAGTGAGACTTGGGGGGTGTTCAAGTCCCCCAAGGGGAGAACGAGGCCGGAGAAAGGAGTGTGGGGGGAGCATGGCAAGACCCGGTCAGAGGGTGGCGTAGAGCCAGGGGCCTCCCGGCTGCACATCCGTTTCAGCAGAAGGTGGTCCGTGGCGGCCAGTAGTAACCAGTGATGGTGGTCAGTGCGCAGTGAGCCCGCTGGAGAGCCCGGCATGGGGCCGGGTCTTTCCTGGGGACGCAGATGACAGCTCTTTCATTGTTGTCGGACTCCAGTCAGTCAGTGTACAGTAGGGCGTGGAATAAACGAGTTCCCGTCCGCGTCCTTTCGCTGTTCACGTCTAAAAGTCGTTCCTGGGCCTGGCCGATGTGGCTCAGTGGTTGAGCATCGACCCACGAACCGAGAGTTCATGGAGCCCGTCCCGGGCTGAGGGCTCCATCCCCAGTGCAGGGGGAGGGGGGGCGTGCAGGAGGCAGCCTGCCAATGATTCTCTCTCCTTGATGTTTCTCCCTCTCTCTCCCTCTCTGAAGTCAATACAAAATATTTTTAAATAAATAAAATAAAATAAAAAATAAAAGCTGCTCCTGCAGTGCAGATCTTAATCACGAGGCCCATTCCCCCTTCTATCATTTCTTACAAAGTAAATTTTGAAAAATCCTGACCCCGCCACCAAAATCCTTGCCCACGAAGCCCCGAGACACGTCTTGTCCCTGGGAGGGAGGCAAGGCGAACGGATGCGTTGGAGGTGGAGAGGGCTCGGGCTCCGCTCTCATTTCGGCCGTGTATCCGTGAGCAGCACTGGGGACGGCCCTCGTGACGATAGTTCCGTCTGGCCATCTGCAAAATGGGACTCGCGACGCCTTCACTGCCGGGCAAAGGCATGATCACACACGTTAACGTGGTCACGGGGGGGGGGAGGGGGTAAGGGATTCCGCTGCCCCCAGACGGGAGGCGCTGTGGGCAGGGAGAGTTGTTCGTGTGTGCGGTCCAGGACACCTGTGTGTGGGTGTGAATCCGTTGGAGACATGCATGCGATGATGCTGGCTTTCTTCGAATTTTGAAATGACACGTAAAACATCTTTTCAAATATGCAGTTGTTCTATGGGACGTGGCTTCTTTTCTTTCCAAAGTCAGGACCAGAGGCAGGTCTTGTGGCTGCCAGCGATTCCTTGTTCACCGTCTCAGAGTCCTTAGGTGGGCATTGGGGGGGCCCGGGCCTCCCTCAGTAAGAGGGGCAAAAGGGGCTTGGCCAGAGCAGGACTGGGGCAGGAGGGATGGCAGCCATGCCCTGGTGACTCACCCCGGGGGTCTGGAGTCCCTCTGGGGCAGTGTCTTCATTGCTGGCTTTTTCAAGACCAGAAAAGTCGCTGCTGTAATGGGTGCGGAGACGCGAGCTCAGACGAGGAGCCGTGCAGGCACCGGCTTCCGGGGGAAGCGGGCGGGTTGTTAGGATCATTGTTAGGAACTGAAGCATCCGATGTGCTCCTTTCCTCTGTGAGACCGAAGCCAACTGGCCATTTCCTCTCAGCAAAAAGCCGGACAGTGTCCGGGACCCCTCGGCCAGGAAAGCCAGAGGTCCCTCCCCAGGCTCGGCGATTCCCACGTTTTATTTTGGCAACGGAGCTTTGCCAATGCCCAGGTATTATGAGAAACAAAAATGTTTGCAGACTGTCTGTTTTATAAGGTCGTATTTCCCCCCTGCGTATCTACGGCTTGGATGTTCACATCATTCAAGACCTGCTTTTATGGTTTGTCGGCAAGACTGGTCCATAAAATGCCTTCTGCTGTCCCAGCGCCTTGCATCCTGCCTTCTGTCGGTCCGTGCCCCACAAATATGCTCTTTGTTTGCATCGATTGAGAGAAATGCCCGCGTGTCAATACATAGGAAGCGTTCAGAGGAAGAGCCTCCTGACCGCAGACACTGCGGGGGGCGGAGGGGGGCAGGATGAGGGGAGCAGCCAGCTGAGAAGCTGAGTGATGGCCCCCTCCTCCTGGGCGGGGGCAGTAAATTCCGCTCAGCCAAGGCAGCCATTCAATTCTTTAAAAGGTTGCGCAACCTCCTGCAGTGCTGGCGCAGCCGGTCCTCCTGGGGATATTTGGAAATAACGCCTCTTGGAAGAGAAACTGCAGCCCCGAGGCCTTGCCTTGGGTGGAAATGCTGGAACATGGAGGTGAAAGGGTCAGTCCATCGTTGGTTCCTGCAGCTTCGGCCTAATGGTCAGGCGGGGGCCCTCGAAGGCAGCCCAGCTTCCCAGGTGCCAGACGTGGGTCAGGAAGGCACAGGGACGGTCGGGCAGAGTCTTCAGGAGGAGGGTCCCGGCGCCCTAGGCAGCGGGGACGGGTCCAGGGGACACAAGGGAGCCTGCCTGGAGGAGAAAGATGGGCTTTCTGCGCGGAAGACATGGGGTCGAGGGCGCCCCTCACAGGCCGCAGGGAGTAAATGCTTGTTGAAGCGCGAGAAGGTGAATGAACACATGGACGGGGCAGCCTACCGCCGGCACCAGGACGCACCTCAGTACGGCTCCTGGTGGCCCTGGTCCTGATGGGGGGGTGTCTTCCCCCAGAGGCCCTGCTTGTAGCGAGGAGGCTGCCCCCCTGGGCATGTGGAGGGCAACAAAGTCCAGCTGCTAGGCGAGGCCCCTCGATCCAAGAGTCCAAGCCGGGGGGCGGCTCCTCGCCAGCCAGGAGCCGGACATGTGGTCCTCCACGCAGGTGGCCCTTCCCTCCTTCCCCAGCCGGCCCTCCGCTGGGGCCGCAGGTGCCCCCCCCCGGAGCCCCTCAACCGCATCGTGTGGGGTGGGTGCAGGTTCAGCCCCGGAGACCCAGCTCCTCCAGCCCCAGCCTCACCCCCCCTCACCTGTGCTCATGGCCCTCTCTACCCCGCTCCTCCCCACGTGTCCGAGGGGCCCCAACACCCCTCCCTCCCTCCCTCCGCGCCCCCCTCTGCTGCTGGCCACGTTCCCAGCGTTGGGTTCATCCCAATCCCCTTCGGTCCTCAACACCTGGAGTTTCAAACGCTTTGCGACCAGCTTGAGAATTTTCCAGAAGAGGCCGTGTCAGACGGCGAGTCTCCCCGCCCCAGCGAGGAGCGAGCCTTTTGTAAGCGAAACGTAACCGCAGACTTCCACGTCCGGGATGATAAGTGGTGTGGATTTAGGGGTGTTGGGGGGATGATAAATGGTATGGATTTAGGGGTGTTCGGGGGGATGATAAATGGTGTGGATTTAGGGGTGTTCGGGGGGATGATAAATGGTGTGGATTTAGGAGTGTTGGGGGGGGATGATAAATGGTGTAGATTTAGAGGTGTTCGGGGGCCATAAAATGTCTGGGATTAAAATTTCAATACCATTTGTGCTCAATAAACGCGGCTCCTCCGTAACCTAACACTGCGCCTGATGACTCAGGGCTGAGACGTGTGCGTCCCGGCTGCAGGCGGCGATGGGAATACCATGCAGGCTCCCTCCGTCCTCCCCGGAGGCTGTCCTGTCCAGGACTCGCAGGGCGGGCGAGGGGGCCTCGCAGGAGCTGCCGGGAAATCCCTGTGCAGGGGGGTGGGGTACGGGACACCCTCTGGGGACAAGCATTGCCCTTCCCGTAGGACTGTCTGGGAAGTCGGGGGCGCTGAGCCGGTGTCGGCACAGGAGCTGGTGGACAGACAGGACCGAGGGACGAGATCACGGGCCGTTTACGGAAGGACTGATTCTCTTCACCGCCCAGGCCGGTCGGTCTGAGCTGCCAAACCAGTTACCCCGTGCCGGGCGGGCGCTCATCAGTTACCCCGTGCGGGGCGGGCGCTCATCAGTTACCCCGTGCGGGGCGGGCGCTCATCAGTTACCCCGTGCCGGGCGGGCGCTCATCAGTTACCCCGTGCCGGGCCGGCGCTCATCAGTTACCCCGTGCCGGGCCGGCGCTCATCAGTTACCCCGTGCCGGGCCGGCGCTCATCAGTTACCCCGTGCCGGGCGGGCGCTCATCAGTTACCCCGTGCCGGGCCGGCGCTCATCAGTTACCCTGTGCCGGGCCAGCGCGGGGCGGGCGAGGTGCTGACCGTCCCGGCTCTGGGAGGTGGATTCAGCCCTAACACAGCCTAGGCCGGCGACATGGCCGAGCGCCAAGCGAGCTGGGGTGGCGCGCGAATCCATCGCTCACAGGCCCGGTGCAGTGGCTGCTCCTGGGGGGCGAGGGGGACGGACAGACTTCCTCTCCGATGCCCACCCTGCGCCTGCCCGAGTCTTCAAGGAAAGAGTGGAGTTTTGTTTTCAGTTGCAGAGTTTTGTGGTGGAGTGGCAGGGACTTCACCAGCTGGACACTCACTGCGACGCAGTCGGTGGTCGTTTCCTTTCCCCCATTCACCTCCTGGACACACACCCTTGACCCCTGGCCCCTGACCCCTGACCCCTGACCCGCTGAAGACAGGCGCTTTCTCTTTGCTGCAGGGCTGACCGTGGGACGCACCGTCGCACCGGCCGGGACGGAGGACGGGGCAGGAGCCTATGAGGTGGTCAGTGCCTCGCTCTGGGACGGAGACTTCTGGAACCCGAGGCACAGCGCCCGAGGCAAGGTCGGTGCTCACGTTGCTTCTCCCCACTTCCCGGCGGGCTCTGTGCAAGCGCACGGGCTGCGTCCAGGCCTTGTTCAAGCTCTCTCTTCACTGTACGCTCCCTCTCTCCCCCAGGGCGGCGGCCCTGCATGGCCCTGCTGGGTCCTGTTCTCACACACACCAGGGCGCCCACCTCCTGACGCGCACGTCCGGGGTTTTCTCCCCCGAGCGCAGGGTCCTTTTCTGCAGTCACGTCTAGGTCATCGACACTTTGCTTTCATCCACCAGTTGTTGGTAGAAACCTTCTGACGCAGCGGTGTGCTTGGGCACGCGTGTGCCTCGCGCCTCTGTGCTGTGAAGGGAGAGTATAAAGTAGTCGCCGCATTCATAATGGGACTGAGCAGTCCAATGCGTCTTACCTGCCACGTCGACATGACTTCCTAGGGTTTCAGAACTTGTGGGCACAGTTGGAAATCGAGAAAATCTATAGCAACCTGAGGGCCCCTGCGGATGGTTTTGTCCTTGTGCTGCGGGGAACGATTTTTAGGTTATTTTTCATAATAGAAAACAGGTTGTTTTTCTTCTTAAAAGTCGCTGAGATTGTGAAAATCCTTCCTGCGAGGCTGCCGTGGGCCGCCTGTGTGTCGGTAACCACAGCGCGATCACGCCTTCACGGGTTCCTTTGAGAGAGGCCCTCGGTTGAAAGTGAGCGTTTGGAAGGGTCAGAGGTTTGGTCCGAGGATCTGAGGGCCACATCGCACTTTGGGACAGCCCTGTGTCACGGATACTGTTGCGTGTGGAACACACAGAGTACAAGCCGACCCCGGTGACACGGACGTTTCCTGGAGGAAGAGAACTAGTGCATAAAGTAATTAAATGCTTACAGGTCCTATCCTAACACAAAAATACGCAGCGCCCTGCAGCCTCCTGGGTGGTGGAGGCTGCCACGGGGCTTCCCCTGGTGGTAGGGTTGCCAGATTCAGCGCATGAAGAATAGAATGTTCCTTTGCACTTGGGCTTCGGATAAACAGGCTTTTAAAAATACATATGAATAATTCCCATGCAATATTTTGGGGACATACTTATGCCAAAAATTCTTTGTTGTTTATCTGAAATCCGAATGCTCCTGGAGCCTGGATTTTATCTGGTATCCCTCCCTGAGGCGGGGTGGGGTCAGGGCACTCAGCGGATGCGGCTGGTCCTGCCCCACTGGGTGGCCCAGGTCGGGGTGGCTCAGGTGTCTGTGCCAGACTTTATCCTTCTGCCAGTCCCCGATCCTGGCCGGAGGGGGGGCACCGCGCCTGTGGGTGACTGCAGGGCCACCAGCACTGTCTTTGGAGAAGACCAGGCAGAAGCATCATTGGGTGACAGCCTCTGGCATTGGAGCCATGTGGGTGGCAGGCTCACACCTACTGCACGAATGTAACTCCAGGTCACTGGCGTTATTATTTTTTTAATCTATTTTTATTGATTTTAGAGAGGAAGGAAGAGGGGGAGAGAGAGAGAAATATCAGTGATGAGAGAGAATCACTGGTCAGCTGCCTCCTGCACGCCCCACACTGGGGACGGAGCCTGCGACCCAGGCCTGTGCCCTGACCGGGAATCGAGCCAGTGAGCTCCTGGTGCAGAGGTCGACGCTCACCACTGAGCCGCACCGGCCGGGCTGGGTTGCTGTCATCATTTAGGGACCGTGGTTTGGGAGCAGTATTTTGTTGTGACGCCACGGGGCCGTCTTGACAATGGCTGAGGAGACCAGCATTGCGACTCTGATTGCAGCGCACACCGTGTGCAGTGGTAAACCGCTGCCGCCTGCATGCATGGAGAGGGGCGTGTTGAGGGTCTAACAAGCGTGTGCACCTTTGCTGGAAGTCTCTGTGGGTGGGTGTGTGCACCTGTTGTGGGATAGGGATTGTGGCTAATGCTGTATGTGTGCATGTGTGTGTGTGTCTGTTTGTAAACATAGCAGGGACCGTTTTAATGTTCTATTGCGTTAACAGAATGGATCTTCAGGTCAGCAAAACATACATTAAGGAATATTGTCAGAGCCCAGCTTCGCCTGCTGCCCCTTAGGATAGAGAGGTTTAGATGGGCAGCCTCGCTTTCCTGCTCCCCTATTTTATTCCTTGCCACCCTGACGGTCTCTTCTCAGCCATGTTTACCTGAGCACCTATTATGTGCCAGGTGCTGGGTATACTAAAAGGAGAAGGCAGGCGGGCTTCCTGCCCCACACAGCGAATTGAAACGGCAGCGGGGGATCCTCTCCGTACATTTCCCCGCTCGCTCCTGACGCCCCTTCCTTCGAGGCCTGCGCTGACCCCCAGCCACAGCGGTCCCTCCCAGGCCTTGAGCACGGGAGGAGCTGTGCCTGGCTCCCTTGTGTCCCCTCGGGAGCGGACACCCAGTCAGGGAAGGCCATGTGGGGACCATGTTTCCACGGTGCCCACCACTAGCGCGTTTATCGCTGTAACCCCCTAGCAAGGCACCCACATCGTTAGCAAGAAAGGCCCCTGTGGAGTCAGGTCTCCCTACAGTTTCTGCAACACCCCCACCCCCACCCCCACCCCCACCCCCAAACCTCCAGCATCAACCTGGAACTGGGCCTCTAAAAAAAGTTCTAGGAGCCCCGGCGGGTGTGACTTGGCTGGCTGGGTGTCGTTCTGTGTACTGGAAGGTTGCGGGCTCGGTTACCCATCAAGCTACATGCCCAGGTTGCGGGCTAGATCCCTGCCCTGTAGTGGGCATGCAGGAGGCAGCTGATGGATGCTCTGCTCTCACATTGATGTTTCTCTCTCTCTCCCTCTCCCTTCCTCTCTGTCTAAAAATCAATGAAAATATTTTCTTAAAAACTATACAAGATGCACCAGTTTCATCGTGTTTATTGCCTGCCCCAGTCCTAAACTCAGCCACTCCTCCGGGGGGAGGGGGTACTGGAGATGACACCACGATCGGGGCACCGGTGCGCTCATGGCGAGTGTGGTGGTGCCCCTGCCAGGTTCTGAGCTGCCAGGAAGGAAGTAATGTGCGTGCTCTCGCGGACTGTGAAGGAACAAACCTCAAATGCTGGGTCATGCCTGGGAAACACCATCCGTTTCGTTCTAAACATCGTCCTGGAGGAAATCTAGCAGGGATTGGCTCTTATGGTGATACCTGTAGAGCCCTCCCCCCTCAGAAAAGACGGCTTGTTTTCAGGAAGCTAAATCCGTTCTTGCAATCAAACCCCATCATCACAGTCCCACCTCTAAACTGTTATTTTTAAAAATGGATTCCCCGATCTCCAGCATCTGGCTTTTCGCTGTCCCTAAGTGGATCCGTGCTCACGGCCGCGTTCTGCTCATGACGTGAACTCCATCCGACCTGTTTCTAAACGTGGCCCCAAACCTTCCACGCTGCCGGTGCCACCGTTTCCATGAGCACGTTCTGCTCAGCGAAGGCAGAGAGGGGTTCGCTCGCTTGACCGACTCATTCTCCACGCGCGTCATCGAGAGACCCGGTCACGGGCCCACACGGAGTGGCGGGGCCATTCGCTCCGCTCGGTTTCTGGGCCTCAGACGGCACGTCTGACCCGGCAGGCGTCTGGCAGGGGCACCGCTGCGGTGGCATGAGGGGCACGCGCACACTGTCCCCGTCCCCAGGGGGTCCCCGGGCTCTGTTTGTGTATGTCGGTGACATCTTGTCCATGTGTCCCAGCTTCCGGCCGCCGTGCCCCAGATGCAGATTGTAGCCTAATTATAGAAGCAGCCGCACACCCAGTGGTTTGGCAAGCGTGCTGGCCTCCAAGTTACTGAAATAACTTCCAAGTTATTGAAATGAAGTGGCTCCGCACCTCGCTGAGTGCATCTGTCCGCCAGCGGGGAAGCACATTATACTGTTTGAAAACAGTGTTTTAGATCTGTGACCGTTTCTCAGTGTTTTCATCCGGTGGAGACGCGTCTCATCAGGGCGCCATGCTCAGCCATGCACGGGGAGCCCTGCACAAACCGGGGTCCCCCAGTTCCCTAGAGCTGGTGGTTCAGAACCTGCTCAGCTTCAGAGGGGGCGGCCCTGCCTGGGCACCGGGTACCGTTCCCTGGGTGTCTACCCAGGAGTTTCGAGACGTAGCTTTTGAAGGAAAAAAAACACTGATGGAAGATGATTCTGTTTTTCTTTGTTTTTTTAATTTATTTTTATCATTTTTTTAAAAAAAATACGTTCTTATTGATTTTTTTTTTTTTTTTTTTTTTTTTTTTTTTTTTTTTTTTAGAGAGAGGAAAGGAGAGGGAGAGAGAAACATCCACAATGAGATAGAAACATCCATCGGCTGCCTCATGCACGCCCATCCCTCCACTCCCACTGGGGATTGAGGCCGCAACCCGGGCACATGCCCTGACTGGGAATTGAACCAGCGACCCCTGGGTGCCCGGATCGATGCTCAACCACAGAGCCCGCCAGCGGGGCTAAATTTATTTTTTTAATATTTCAATTGTAGTTGACATACAATATTGTATTAGTTTCAGGTGTACTGCATTGTGAGTTGATATTTATGTAATTTACCAAGGGACCCTGCTTCCCTACTGAGTTCTTTCTGTATATTCATTTAGTCAACAAATAGTTATTGAAAATCCATCATGTCCCAGGCCTTGTGTGAGGTGCCAGGGAGAGTCTGCCCTTTTGAAAAATGCAGAAAGCACCGGTGGCTTGACTTCGGGATGCTTTGAAGTCGGCTCAGACAGGACTCCAGGAAACGCCAGCTCGTCGCAGAAGGAGCAGGAGGAGGAGGGAAGGCCCACCAGGGGCAGAGTCCTGTCGCAGCGCCTTTGAAATCTAGACCCTCCTTTTATAGCTGAGAACGAGCCGCTGGGGCATATAAGCCTCCGTCCGTCCGGTCAGTCGTGCCTACTCAGCTAATAGGAATGTGTTTGCGTTGCCAGAGCGTATTGCTCCTTTGAGCGTCTTGGGGTGGAATGCGTGGGAATGGACCCGACCCCCGAGCCGTGGGTATGTCCGTGCTCACCTGGGAGCCGACAACGCATGCTGGCTGACCGTCCTGCAGCTTCCAGGTCGGGCCGGTCTGAGGGGAGCGGGAATTCTGGTTCCGGAGACCCCTTGCCTCCTGGGTAAGCAAGGGGAGCAAGGAGCTTCTGTAGTTTAAAAATATTTTTTTATTGATTTCCTAGTGGGAGGGAGATGGAGAGAGAGAGAGAAACATCCGTGATGAGAGAGAATCACTGATCGGCTGCCTCCTGCACGGCCCGACTGGGGATGGAGCCCACAGCCCGGCCATGTGCCCTGACCGGGAATCGAACCGTGACCTCCTGGTTCATAGGTCAAGGGAGCAGGGAGCTTCAAGGTTCCCCTGCAGGACGCCATGGGGGAGTCCAGAGCCGGCCTTGCCTGCCTGCTGCCGCCTTGGCAGGTACCGAGGCCCGTCTGGTTCCCTCGGAAGCCGTCCTGGGGACGCAGCTGCCAAGGGAAACGCCTGGAACGGACGGGCACCGCACAAGCTGCTGGCGTCCGAGTTCCCAGAACAAAAGTTCAGCGTCTGCGTTTCCCACCACAGCCCTGCGGTGCCCGGGCGGTTCCGAAGAGGCTGTGGCCAGGATGCTCCCCGCACCACAGGCGCATTTTGGGCCATTGGGAGGGAGGTTGGGAGGGAGAGGAGCATGGGACGAGCCCTTGGCCCCGGCAGAGGAGACTAGGAGGCCCTGCCGGCCGCGTGGGCTGGTGGGGCCATGACTTGGAGACGCTTTGAAGATCCTTTCCTGTAAAATAAAGGTCTGGAAGCGATGGCGATGGGCGTCTTCAGTTAAGTAAATGCCTCGGAGACGAAGCGTGTGCACTTCTCACTGCAACCCGGCCGGGCCCAGTTGCCCCCCTGTTGGATGCCAAAGAATCACAGCGCACACAGCGCCGGCCTCTGGCTCTTGAACCTCCGAGGCAGCTCCTCCAAGAAAGGCCTGCGGCCATGACAGCCAGCTCACCTGGCCGTCCACTGGCGGCGGCAGCAGCCGCCGGAGGAATCCCCGCTTAGATTTCTGGGTCCCGGGGGAGGAAGCGTTAGGCAGCAAGTCCCAGCTCCTAATCGCACCGAGGCGGCCTGGGGAGCCCTCCCCCTCCGGCTGCTTCCCGAAAGGGTCCCAGGTGAGATCCGGGCAGCCGAGCCCCACAGAGGAGCTCCAGGCCAAGGAGGTAAAGCGAGTCCCCAAGGATGGCCCTGGGCCCGGGGAACCCATCCTCGCTGGGTGGGGGTCGGCCAGGACCCTCAGGGCTGAACCTCGTCCCTAAGGGCCAAGCCCAGGCCCAAGGGTCAGAGCCAAGGTGCACAGAGCCTTGTGGGTGTCGTCCTCATAGGAGCAGAGAGAGGGGCTCACTCTCCTCAGAGCTGACCCAAGGCCAGGAGAGCGGAGCAGAGCCCCCGAAAGCTGAGCAGAGCCCCAAGGGCCCAGGCCAGGAGGCTGGCCCTGAACGCCGAAGCCAGTCTGCTCCTTCTCCATCGAATCAGCGTCATCCAGCCACCCGATGGAGTCAGCACTGAGTGTGACCAGCTGCCATAGCCCAGCCTGTCCCTCCTTTCCCGGGCCTCCCGCTTCTCTCCTCTCCTCTCCACGCTGCCTGAGCCCAGCCTGGTGCCCAGTCTCCTCCGGAGAAGCCAAGCCTCGCCCAGAAGGTGGGAGGGAGCCCAGCCCCTGGAGCTGGGTGAGGCCTGGAGAGGGAAATGTCCCCAACGGGTGCCCCTCCCCGAGTCTAGGCTCATGGAGCTGAGCTTGGACCCTTTGGGACTCAGAAGGGGGCTGTGCAGGTCCACCTCGCTGCTTGTTTTGCTATAAAAAAAAAAATTAAATTTTTTAAAAAGCCAAGTTGTGGGTTTAGGTGCAAAGAGCTCCCCTCTCTCCTTCCCCGCAGGGCTGGGCGCTTCCTCTCTGCTCCGACCGTGTCCTCGATGCCCTTGCATAGGATCGCTCCCCTGGAGGTGACAGGTCTGAGCGCCCAGGAAGCCCAGGTCTGAGGCAGCGGCCGCCCAGCAGGGTGAGCAGTCGGTTAGGCCGCGGTGACTCCCGCCCTCCCCTTCCCTCACGGCCCCCGCTGGACGGAGGCGGGGAGACCAGTTTCTGTCACTCGCTGGCAGGCCCGTGGCCTGGGATGGGCCGTGGTGTCCGTGGAGAATGTTCTCGACCCCAAAGCTGTGGTCATAACCGGGGACTTAATACAACAGAAGCGCACTCTCCCCAGCTGGCCCCCGGGGACTCTGGGGAAGGACCCCACAGCCTCAGCTCTGCTCCACGGCTGCTGGCCCCTCCCTCCAGCCTCCTCCTCGGTCATCCTGTGGCCTCTCCTCCGTGGCTTCCTCTTTGAGGTCCCCTCCTTGGATTTAAGTCTTACCCTACATCCGAGGTCTCTCCTCGAGATCCTTCACTTCCGCCCGCCAAGACCTTTTCCAAATAAGGTCACGGGCACAGGAACTGGGGGCCAGGACTGGACTCATCTTTCAGGACACATTTCTGCCTTCCCCCTCCCCCATCTCGCATGTGGGGACAGCGATCTGACCCAGCCTCATGGCTGGGACGGACGGGCGGGAGAAGAAGTGAGACAGAGAAGCCGAGGGCTGGAGGCTGCCTGCGATCGCAGGGGTGAGGTGCGGGGGGCCCAATGCCTCCCCAGCCGTCCCCAGCCCAAAGGAGCTAGCCCAGGGCCCCAGCCTCTCCTCAGCTGTCTGTCTGAGCAGCAGGGCCACCTGCTCCAGGGGCAGGGCTACAGCTCACACCCAGCCCGGCCCCTTCCTTCTCCTTCCCCCGCTGATTCCCTGGACTCTCCCGACTCCTCTCCCCGCCTTTTCCTGCTCCAAGCAGAGGGTCGTGGCCACCTACTGGGCACCCCTCCCAGAGCCAGAGCTACAGGGGCAGCGGACTCTGGCCCCAGGCAGCTTCGCTTCGGTCTGTTTTATATAATGGCCTCAGGTAAGGCTTTGTTTGCAGAAAGTATTCATTTTAAAAACTCCTGTGCAGGGCCGGGATTTCCGAGAATGGAGGCCTTTCCCCCAAACACACCAGCTGCTTAGGAAGCCAGGTGCCCGCCTGCCGCCTGGTGTCATTGCCTTGCACCCTAAGGGAGGCGGAAGGTGCCGGGGCCCAGGCTCAGGTGGAGGCGGCGGAAGGCAGTGGGCTTTGCTCCGGGCCCAGCCCCGTGCCGGGTGCTCACAGCCAAGATCCTCTCCAATCCCATGAGGGGTATTCCCCCCTCCCTCCCTCCCTTCTTCCCTTCCTTCCTGGTTTACTGAGCACCTGTCTGTGCCAGGGGCTGGGGCACAAAGGCAGAGCTCACACCCCAAGACCTCACCACCTTGAGAGCATGATCCGGAAAAGGGCTGTGACTCGGGGGTGGGGATGCAGGGGGAGCCCCGAGGGACTCGGGGGAGGTTCTCTAGGGAGGGGAGCACGTGAGCGTGTGGCCTGCGCAGCTCACCCCCCATTTTTGGACAATAAGTTGTGCCGACCCCACATGGCCCAGGGGACTGTTGTCGCTGAAAAGACGAGAGAGGCTCTTGCTACAGAACCAGGGAAAAGGCTAGAACAATAAACAGAGGGCGTGTTTAAGGGGCCAGCCTGGATGTCGGTCTCATGTTTGGCTCGGTTGTTGGGATTAATTACAAAGAATTCAGAGTTCGAACCTCAGGAGAGGTTTCTGCCTGTTTATACGTTCCTCTCCCCGAAGGCCCCACCACAGGCCCGCCTCCTCCCTGAAGCCTTCCCTGACCACCCAGGCTTCACTGACCTCACAGTACCCACCTCCCCAACCCCCTACATGTGGTCAGGACCACCCAGCTGCACTCGGCTCCTCCTTCCGGACGGGTGTTGAGGAGAGACACAGCCTAAACTCGGCCACATGAATGCAGAGGCACAGGCAGCTCCTGGCTCCAGGGCTGGTCATTCTGGGGGGGTGGAACGGCAGCACCGGCTGCTGGGGAGGTGGGCGGGGGGAAGGTCCTGCCCCGTTGACAGATGCAGAGGCCCCCTCGCCCCCTCCTCTCGGCCTGCGGCCCCCCAGCTGGCGCTCCCGCCGTGGATTTCCCCTCTCGCTCCTCGAGGTCCATCCGCTCTGCCACTTGCCGCTCAGCATCCGCTGCTTTTCATAAAGTGGGGCTTTGGCAGATGTGCCCCACGGAGGGATTGTCCTCCCCCGGGTCCATTCCTCCCCAATTCCTCCCGAATCTGTTCAGCAAACGGAGGCATACGACCGGCTGCCCGGGGACTGGGCTGTCAGACCAGCAGCAGGTGGGAGAGCGCGGAGTGACCTGTGTCCTGGGCAGAATTTGAATCTGAGTCCCACGTGGAACTAGACGTAATTTTCCCTCTTTTCCTGGATCTGCTAACTCCACTGTCTCTCTGCACCCGGCGCCCTGGTAGGACGACCCATGAAACAGGCTCCTGGCTTCCCCAGGAGGAGAGGCGGACCCCTAAGCAGAGCAGCCAGCTCCTGGGGCTGTGCCAGTCCATGCCCGGGGAGGTTGGGTGGGTTGGGCGGGGGGGAGGCACTGCCTCCAGGTTACGAGGGACAGAACCCTAGCGAGAGCCTGCTCTGCTCGCGTTTAGCAAGGATCCTTTTAAAGTCACAAAATTCCAAGTCCTGGGGCATTTCCTGCCTTCAGACACGACAGCTCGTGTGACTCACCTGTGTCCGCAGACCTGGCCTCGTTCCCTCAGCTCCGGGTGCAGAGCCCGGCCTTCCTGTGGCACCAGAGCTGCCCAGCTGCCCCTCCCGTCTGCTCCCCAGCGGCCCAGCTGCTCAAGGTCTCTTCCTCCCCAGTGACCACCCCCCGGTCCCCCTCCCAAGTGTCTGAGAGTTCACCTGGCTGTTAATCAGCATTGGGAGTGGTCAGTGGTCAGAGGAGAGGGAGAAGGGACTGGCCATGCCTGGGGCCACGTGTCCATCTTTGGCACCGGGAGGAGGACATGGCCAAGGACTGAGCCAGGGACTGATTATCACAAGGCAGAAGGGGACAGTGGTGACTCCCACAGGCCCTGGGGTTCTGGGCTGTAGGAGAGGACACTGGGAGGCCAAGTGCCAGGTGTCTTCTCGACTGTGAGACCGCTTCTCTCCCGTCACCCCAGAGCCGCCTCGCGACAGCTGGCACGCATCGCCACGGCTGCCGTGTTCACAGGACTCCGCAGGCACAGCTGTCCTTGGCAGTTGCCGACTTCGGGGTGACATGGCTGCTTCTCTGACAGCGACTGCCGTTAAACTTCTGGGATAGTTTGAGGGCTTTTCCTTAAAAAGAAAAAGGGGGAATTTGAACAAAGGAGTCAGCACACCTCTTCCTGAAAACTGGAGTGACTGGATAGACGTTTGCTTTTGTTCTCTCTGTTGAAAATGCGAAGTACATGAATTGCAAAAGCAAGCTTTCTATGCAGATGTTTAGAAAAGGAAAGAAAAGGTCTGGGCTGTCAGGAATATATATTCTTAACAATGTCTTCTGATGAGCAGAATTCTTTTGAAGTGCAACTTATAAAATAGTATTTCCCTTTCCATAGTCTGTCAGTTCTGCCCTTTAACTTCTAACTTATCTGCTTTTTATAAAGTGTGTTTCTTGCTGACAGCTCGTAGTTAAGTCTTGTTTTTTCACATCGCCGGACCGTCTCTGCCGTTAATTTGGGGTGTTTAGACCATTAATGTTTAATGTAATTATTGATTGGGTTAGCTTTACTGAAGTGGTTGCTTTTGATTTTCTGCTTTTCCATCTGTTTTTATGTCCACTTCTCCTATTTCGGTTTGGGTGAATGTGGAGTTCTTTAAGTATTCCATTTTTCTACATGTTTTCTCTTTGTCTTCACGGATTGGTTGATTAGCTGATTGATGATGTCTGTGTGAGGCTTTGTCTTTGTCAGAGTTCCTCCTAAACCACAGACTCAAAAATGATGGTGTATTTTCTCAATTCTCCCAAGAAGGACACACCACCAGCACTGCATAAACACAGAGAGGGACGTTAGCTCATGCTGCATAATGGATGTCTTATGTACGGCATTTGGTGCTTCATCCCTGGGGGAAGCCAGCTTGAGAAGGTGGTGGAATCGACACTCTGCTTCTTTAACTCACTCATTGTCCGCTGTCAAGTCATATTATGCTGTGTGGGGAGATTTTTAAAATTCCTTCTGCCTCGGATCTTCCCCCTTCTGTGAACCAGCCCTTCAAGGTGTGCGTATGGTGGCGGCCTCGCAGACAGGAGGAGCAGGGCGGATGCTGCAGGGCGGATGCTGAGGAGCCGAGCCAGGTGGACAGAGAGGCTTGGCCGGGCCCCGGGAGTCGGTCTCAGCCAGGCTCCAGGCCCATCACTGTTCCCCTGTCATGCAGAAATAACTCCTGTCACCACATCCCGTGGTTTGCTTAAAGCATAACACCTCCCCTCAAAAGCCTTCCCGAGAGCCAGGGCCAGGGCGGGGCCTTCCCGAGGGAGGTTCTGGGGGGACTTGCTGAGGGGAAAGTGCGGGGGGCAGCCATCCTTCGGTCAACGTCTGTGAAGGACCCGCCTGGAGAAATGGCCGGGACCTCAGATAGGCTGTCTGTTCCTCCTTGTAACCGGGATTCCCCCGCCATCAGACTGTCCCTGCTCCTCCTGAGAGACCGGCCTGATGAGGAGGTAGATGGCAGGAGCTTAGCTGGGGAAGCGGGATGGACGCCATGTCCCACAGCCCAGGGACCGCAGCAGTGAGAATAGCTAGGTGTCGGTGACACGGAGGTTAGCACAGGCAGCGGAGGACAGCACCCCGAGGACAGCACCCCGGTGGGTGGGGTTCTTCCCACCAACACGCGTCCTGAGGCAGCAGCGCCCACATCGCACAGGAAGAAACCCAGTGTCACGTAGGAAAGATGTGCAGCACGACCACCATCAGACGTCACCCGACCAGTCCCCTCTCCCCACTCCCTCGCTTCCCCAGCCCGGGACGCCCGGCCCCCAACTTCCACTTGGTCCCTTCCTTGGCTTATCTTTTAATGAACTTATCTTTTTTTTAATTTCAGAGAGAGGAAGGGAGAGGGAGAGAGAGATAGAAACATCCATGAGGAGAGAGAATCATGGATCGCCGCCTCCTGCACGCCCCACACTGGGGATGAGCCCACAGCCCGGGCCTGTGCCCTGACCGGGCATCGAGCCATGACCTCCTGGTTCCTAGGTCAGTGCTCAACCACTGAGCCACATGGGCTGGGCTCTCTTCTTCTTTTGTTCTTAATGTGCAGACTGTTTCAGCGCCACGGGACCCCTTTCACTGCTCCTGTCGTGCATAGGTCACTTCTGGCATCACAGCCGTTGTGCTCACTGAGTAGGAGTTGGACCTACCGAGTGTTTCACTGTGTTCAGACTTAAGCGTCCCCACAGAGCAGGCCTTTCTAGCTGGGGAGATGCGTGCCAGGGTCCCGGCATGGGCAGCCTGCTGGACACACCCTTTCTTTCTCTCTGAAAGCTCTGTTCAGTGGTGGCGTCGCTTAGTGTGACAGAGAGGCCTCTGCACTGGTGGTTTCCATTTGAAAAACGGCTGAGTACAGCCTGGTCGGTGCGGCTCAGTGGTCCCACCTCGGCCCCTGCACCCAAGGGTCTCAGGGTTGATCCCCGGTCAGGGGCACCTACCAGGGTTGCAGCTTTGATCCCCAGCCAATGTCGGGGCGAGTTTGGAAGACAACCAATCAATGTGGATCTCTCACATGGATCTCTCTCTCTCTCTCTCTCTCTCCCTCCCTCCCTCCCTCTCCCTCTCCCTCTCCCTCTCCCTCTCCCTCTCCCTCTCTCTCTTTCTTTCTTTATCTGTATCCATTCTTCCCTCTCTCTCCCCCCCTCCCTTCCTACCTCCCTTCCACTTTCTAAAAATCAATGGAAAAAAATCTCCTGGTGAGGATGCTCAAAAAAGCAAACAGCTGAGCTCACACTAGCTTTACCCAGGAGCCAGCTGTGCTTTTGTTTTAAAATATAGCGATCGTGTCAAACTCAGAGGACCCCTCGCCCTGTCCCGTCCTCCTGGTCCCGGGCGTCCTCATGCGAGGGGTGAGTTCCTCCCACCGGCCGCGTTCCTTCCCGTCACCAGGATTTCTGTTCTCGCTAAAACACATCTATCATCCTCCAGCTATCATAAAAGAGCAATTACTTTCTGGAAAATGCTGACTTTCGGTTTTCAGTCCAAATCCCTGAGATCGCACGCAGGAGGAGCCCGGGTCCAGAGGCACATCTGCAACCAGGACCGCAGGCTCGTGAGGTTCACGCTGAGCCCCTGGGGAGAGGGACGGGCTGGAGGCCGGAGGCCAGAGGCCGGACTCGCAGGGCTTGGCACACAGACAAACGTGGTGGAGCGGAACGGGGCGCGTGGAGCGATGAGGGCGGGGCGGGCTGTGTGAGGAACAATGAGCGCACGAAGCCAAGCGATTTGATTTAAGCATCACAACTGGCGGCCCTGAGAACCCTCTGGAGGACGCGCGGGCTGGCTGCGCCTCCGGAGGATGCCGAGGGTTCAGACGAGGCCGGGATGTTGGCACACGATTTGGCCTTGAGCTGGTAAGTGGCCCGAGCTGTCTCGGGGTCATGATACATGCGACCCATGTATGTTCCTTACGACTGAACATGAGTAAGTGATTCAGCGCCGGCCACGGACTCTGAACCAGGATTGAGGGGGCAGAGCGTCCAGCCAGGCCTGGGAATCAGGAAGCTCGCCGGCGTGTCTGCGAGGGGCGGTGCCGCCCGTGTGGGTGAGTGGAGCAGGGACCCCCGTGGGTCTGTCTGCGCGGGATCTCTCCGTGGACTCTGCCGTGCCCTCGCTCCGGATGGGATGCATATGTTTGATGACGGTCCTCACATCTTCTTGCCAACTGGCCGCACCCTGCAAGCCAGGATGCCACATAAACCCTCACCCTCCCACAAGTCGGCCGTCCCGGCTCTGCCGCCCGCCCCACCCATGCCCCTTCCGCCTGGAGCCAGTTTCCCCGCCTCTGGCTCAGGACCACGAAGGCTTCCCTCCCACCAGCGGCCCCGTTTCCCCTGAGTGGGAACCTCAGACCCAGCTCTTGTGGCAACAACACTCTCAGCCACCCGCCTCCCAGTGTCATGGTCTGGGGGCCGAGTGGCATCCTTGTGTCGAGTGTGGCTCTTGCTTGGCGAGGTGTCTTCCCTGCAGAGGTGGCCTTAAGATACGAGCACATCTGTTTGCACGTGCCCGTGAGATGTCAGGAGAGAGTGCGGTCCCAAGGCCGGTGGTGGTTAGTACACAGTGAGTTACAGACCCGCCGGCTCCGTGCAGTGATTCCTGAGGAAAATGGAAAGCAGGTTGCGCAGCCTCGCGACGGCTAGCCTCCCGGCTGGACAGGTCTTGGCTGGGGCCGGCGGGTGCCGTCCGCGCCTTGCAGGGTGTTGAGCGGCATCTGTGGTGCCGGCCCACCGGAGGCCAGTAGCGCCCCTCAACACGTCATGAGAATTAAACGTGTCCTGGGTGACCCCTGGGGCCACAATCGGCGTGGATTGCTCACAACCGGTGTCCACCTGCCCACTGACATCGCTGCTTGTTCTGAAGACTTGGTTTTACTCAGCAGACGAAACGGGAAAGAGCTGCAGACAGGGACCGCCGGGCCCCCCGGGAGTCGGTCTTCCCATCGCGATAGGGTTGTGGGGGCTCGTGGGATAGCCCAGCCCGCTGGTGTCTGAGCAGCACTGCGCCTGTGGGCACCTGCGGGGAATGACGTGCTCCACCCACCTGGCCTTGCACAGCAGGGTTCTCACGCGGGTTTTTATTTTCCTGTTTAAAATCTTATTCTCCACGCAGGTCTGTTTTGGGGCGTTTCCTGTTGATGGAGATGGGAGGTTCTTGGTGAGTAAGTTCCCCAAGAAGTCAACCCGGGGCCTTGTGTTACCAGCAGGAACGCTCACGCGGCGTCTCCGCGTCTGAACGGGGGTCTCGCCATCCGTTTCGCGGAGACGCGCTGGTCATCGCTCCGTGGAAAGAGCTGCTGCCTCCGATTGTGAAGCTGCCGTTCAGACAGATGCAGGCGGGACCGCCGGGGCCACGGGGGTGACTCTGAGCTCCGAGGCCCTGAATCTGGTCCTGGGAGCAGGGGAGCCGGTCCGGCGGAGGCCCACGCACCCCAAGAAGCAGTGGGACAGGCCAGCCCCGGGCAGAGCTGCCCCGGTCCCACCCAGTTCGGTCTGAAGTTGACCCGCGATCCCTCAGAGACCTCCGCGCTCTCGCACGAGTCCGCGTGGAGCCGTTCGCGTGGGTTTCGGGAAGCGTTAGGAAGGGGCCGCGGGACTGTCTGCAAAGGCAGCGCGCGTTGGCCTGGGCTCCGGAGGATCCTCGCCGGCCCGGCAGCGCCTCTGTGATCATAGCGAGACCGCGTCCTGGGGGCCCATCACATGCTGCCCGCGTTCATTTTAGAGATCAGAGCGGCGCTCCGAACGGCCCCCAGGCAGCGTGGGAACGGACGGCGCCTAGGAGACGCCTGCACCACCCACACCCACAACGTCAGCTGCTAGCTCGCGTCCGACAGTTTTGAAATAAACGGCAGAGAAAAAATGGCACGTGGGAAAAATGGTAATTTCCAGACTTCACACTACTTAGATAAATGAACTTTGGTCTGGAAAATGGTATTTCCAGCCAGTGAGCACCCTGCGTGCCGTTTGACAGCTGGATCACCCCAAAACGCAATGCTGTGCCCTTTGCTGATGGTAGTGTCCCTGGTCCTCTGAGGAGGCCACCCTCAGGAAGCCGCACCCTTAGCGTATGTCACCTATTTGGAGCTGCACCCCCAGGGGTCTTTCAGAACCTCCTTCCCCACCCGGCCAGCGTGGCTCAGTGGGTGAGCATGGACCGATGACCAGGAGGTCACGGTTTGATTCCTGGTCAGGGCACAGGCCTGGGTCGAGGGCACAATCCCCAGTAGGGGGCGTGCAGGATTCAGCCGATCAATGATGCTCTCTCATCGCTGATGTTTCTCTCTCTCCCTCTCCCTTCCTCTCTGAAACCAATAAAAATTTCTTTTAAGTGATGCATCACCCTACAGCCTCGGGAGGGGACGGGATCACGTCTGCCTCGGGATCAGCCCTGCTCCTTGGAGGGAGGCAGCAGGAGGAAGGGGAGCCCTGTGGCATGCAGGCTTCTGGGGGGTGGCGGGCGGGCAATGTTTCCCTGAGTAAATACGGCCCTAGGGTGTGTGACTGTCGAGACAGTAATCTTGCATGAACCCCAAAGTGTCTGCAGCACGTCGATGCACCCCTGACCCCATCAGCAGCTGTGCGGCAAAGGACCTGAGCTGAGGGCGTCACCGTGTGAAAGGTGGCAGGAAGGGAGAAGTGGGCTGAAATCCGCACGTGCATCAAGCCCCGGAAATCCGGTAACGGGAGTCAGCACCGAAGGAACGTAGCCCAACATTTATACACGAAAACCTTAAAAGCGACATGATGGATACTCACTCCACAGGCAGCCCTCACCTGAGGTTCACATGTGCCGTTCTGTGCTATTAACGAGGCGTTTGCCAATGTCAGGCTCCATCAGGAAGAGTTATCAATAACTCATGAATAAACATCGTCGTCATCTGTGTGATAACTTAAAGGCCCCTAGCCAGGGATACCCCATTACGGCTCTGTAGAGCCTTCCTTCTCCCTGTGTTACTCAGCGGTTAAATCAATCCTGTCCTCCCCCAGTTCCTGGGCGCGCGCGCCTTCCCGGCTGTGAAACTAGCCCGCTAATATTAAAGTGGTAATCAAGATTGCCTCTAAATATTCATCGCAACAAACGGCTCCCTCGTGCCCCATGAACGCCAGGCCCGCAGGCTGCGCCTTTATTTAGTGCCGGAGAGGGAGCGGGTTAGTTCAGAGTCCCCGAACGCAATAATTCACCGTTCTGCCTGACACATTAGGTCCCTGTGGGCGTCCAGCGCCGACCTGCGAGGTGAACGGCTTTGGCGCTGAGCCGGCCGTTGTCTTTGGAAGGGCAGCCTAGAGCGGCGGTGGGAGTGAACTTGGCTGTCGAGCCCACATTTTTAAAAAACGTGAATTCCCTTTATCAGCTCACTGCCATCTTTTTTCAACGTCACGGTCAGGTTCAGAGTTTCCCAAGTCGTTGAAAAGGGGCTGTTCTTCCAGGACATAGAAACACCAAGATGATGATGCTGCTGTGTATCATTGCATCCATCAGAGGGGACAAAGTCACGCGGCACCCACGGAAGGCCACGGTAATTGCCTAGAGATACTTTGCACCCGCGATGGGTGAAAAGATTTAAATTCGAGTTTGGGTGAGCCCCCAGGTACATGAGTTAGAGGAGGACCAGCCAACTGGGATCGTTCCGAGATGGCACTAGCCAATCAGTCACTTGGGAAACATCTGTTTGTAGGATATGCTGGCCAGGGAGCCCGCGGGAGGCCTCAGAGAGAGCACAGGGCCTCTGAGGGTCTGAGCAGCGGGCCCAGCTGGAGCCTTACTTTGCAGACCTGCCCAGGAAACCACCTGCAGTACCTGCCCAAGTCCACTCTGGAAGAAACGTACAGGAGAGACACCTCGCAGGAGACCAGGCCTTGACCTTAGACTTCTAGCTTCCAGAACTGGGCGGAAATAAGCTCCTGTTGGTTAAGCTACCCAGTCGGTGGCATGCGGTTGTGGGAGCCCAGGCTATCCAAGGCAGGGCGTCCAAGAGTATGTTTCAGCTGGCTGGTCGGTGCCCTGATGATGACTGCGTTGTTGTTGTTTAAAGCTGTACTGATACATTTTATATCCCAATTAGAAAAATAGAATTATGACTGCCCAAACATTTCCGGCGTATTGATCAGCATTGCATTGATTGAGTCAGCCAAGGCGAGTCTGTAAGCATTCAATAAAAGACACAGTTCCATTAGGGAAATCAGTATGTCATCTTTAAGAAAAGCGTTGCTATATTTGACCAGCACTGGGTTGTTATCTCCCATGTAGGAAAATCAAAAGAAAAAGGAATGAATGCGTGTTTTTAAACTAAGAAATCTAAAGCCATTAGTGCTTTTGAATTAAAATAGCTCCCCATTCTCCTTCTTCATAGATTTTTCCTGTAGAATTCAGATCCTCCACTAAAATATACAGATCAAGTTCTTTTTACCTCCCTGGGGGAAATGCATTCTTTTGAAAATGTTGACCTTGGAATGTTAGAACAGCTCCTCTAGGACTTTCTGTGGAATTAGTACAAATGTTAATGTTTAAACTAGTTCAGTTCTTTGGGGGGAATGAATGTGTACTGCAAACATCTTCTGTTTATTCACAAATACAATTGTCAGGATTTCTCTTTAAAATAGCCATGTGTGTCAATATCTCAGACAAAGAATTCATAATTAAGTTATTTACACAGACATATAAAATGCAGATATACATATATACTCTGGGTACGTCTTTACAGAAAAATGATACATGTTTTTGTCCTAATATTTCATTGTAAGTTTAATTAATATCTTGTTTTTCTAAGATACAGTTAATGAGTATAAATTGCAAAACCTTGAGAAAACATTCTGTGTGTCTCTAATGAAGCCCGAGAGTCGGGAGGTACAGGCCAATTTAGTTAGAAGTCTTTGTGACAGACTCCAAAGCAAACGGGTGTCTTAGAAACACCTTTGCACACTATGTTAAAATCCGCACAGGACAGGAATAGAAATAGGGATTTTAAAAGTTCAACAAACACTCAGAAATCCATACAATTCTTATTGTCAAAATATACCAATTAAGAAGTGTGGTTTCCACCAGATCTCTAAAGTTGTCGTCATTTGCTAGAATTCATTTGTAAAAAACAAAATCTGTTTAAACCAAGAAAATATACGTAAGCATCACATGTGCATGGGAATCCACCGGTTTAACTCTCACGCTCAAGAAATTACTTAAAAAATATTATCATCCCCCCAACTGGTGTGGATCGGTGGTTGAGCATCTACCAGGAGGTCACAGTTTTATTCCCTGTCAGTGCACATACCCGGGTTGCAAGCTTGATCCCCAGTAGGGGGCATGCAGGAGGCAGCCAATTAATGTTTCTCTCTCATCAGTGTTTCTATCTATTTCTCTCCCTTCTTCTCTCTGAAATCAATAAAAACATATCCTATATAATAAATGCTATTATGCTAAGTGTCCAGTCGTCTGGTCGGCCGTTTAAACAAAGTGTAATATGCTAATGATATGCTAAGGCCACTCAATCGCTCACTATGACACGCACTGACCACTAGGGGGGCAGACAGTTGACTGGTCAACCAGTCGCTATGACGTGCACTGACCACCAGTGGGCAGATGCTCTGACCAGTAGGTTAGCTTGCTGCTGGGGTCCTGCCGATCAGGACTGAGGGAGACAGGCCGGACACATCCTGGAGCCCTGCTGCAGTCCCTCCCTGGCTGGCCAACCTCCCGAGTCCCTCTCTGGCCCCAGTCGTACACCGGTGGGGTCCCCCAGCCTGGCCTGCACCCTCTCATAATTGGGGACCCCTCAGGGGATGTCAGAGAGCCGGTTTTGGCCCAATCTCACAGGCCAGGCCAAGTGACCCAACTGGTGCACAAATTCGTGCACTGGGCCTCTGCTTTAAAATAACATCTCCCATCGAGTCAAGATTGAGAAGTAACTTCTTAAAACATATTTTTAAAAATACCCTTTGGGCATTGATATCTGAACGGGTCTGTTACTCAGGCAGTGGTTGGGCTATGCCGTCTTGGTCTTTTTGCTGACTCGGAGATGTCG
>PVJC01006975.1:0-53066 GCA_004026665.1 Murina feae | reverse complement strand
CTGATTTAGGCGATCACTGTGAGGGATTAACCTCTAAGCCACTTGGTTACGAGAGTCAGCTGTGTCTACAGTGGGAGAACTTCTGTGCTGGAGACACCCTTATGGGGCAAGAGTTGTTACAGTGGAGCTTTTATGCTCACTGCATCTGCCCCGAGTGTGTTCCTTGTGGATCTGTTTTGTTTAGGTTAGTCCCTCTCTGCCCACTGGGTGGGGCTGGCTCCTGTATCTTTAAGGAGGTGTTGCTGCAGAAGCCTCTGACGCACTTGGGAGGGGCGGGGCCTCGGGAAGTTCGCTGGGTGGGGCGGAGCAAATAGCTATGGCGCTTCTCAGCCCTGTGCTGAGAGACACCAGGTCTCTGTGTCCCACGGTAATTGCTGCAAGCAACGCTGAGAGAAACCCGTTTTGGATTTCCTCCTGGTGCTGGTCAGTCCCCCTTCTCTGGGTGTCTGTGGAACCTCCGAAACTCGCCTGGAACTGGAGTTCAGAGCCGCTGGGAGCTTGTGGCTCTCTCTGTTTTGGAAAAGAACCACGACCTCCGGTACCAGCCCTTCCCCGAGCCCGTGCGCACGCCTCCGTACCTCTGTACTTTGCTTCCGCCACTCCTCTGAGTCTCAGACTCTTCTCTGGTTGTAGGATTTTCACTCAGCCAGCCTTCCTGTGGGTGCGAGTGGTGTCCGTGTGTTCTTTTCATGGTTTTTCTGAAATAGTTGTTCACAGCTGCATATACGGTATCTACCCTATGCCGCCATCTTGTTTTTCCTCTCGTTGTTGTTTTAAAATGGTTGTGCAATTCCGGTGTTTACCTATGCCTCCATCTTGGTTTCTCTCCCATCATAATCTTGATGTCTAATCTCTGCCTTTTAATTCAGGTATTTAGAACTTTTACATTTAATGTGATTATTGATGGGATTAGTTTTATGTCCATTTTGGTACTGGTTTTTTGTTCTCTTTTTCCATCTATTTGAGGGTTCATTGAATAATTGTCACAACTCTATTTTATCTCGTATTAGCTAAGAACTCTTCATTGTTATTATTTCAATAGTTGCTTTGGGGTTGATAGTATAAATTTTTAACTTACCCCAGTCTAGTATTACCATTAAGTAAAAAGATACTACTTCATGTGTAATATTAGAATTTTACAGAGTAGTTTTATTTCCTTCCTTCTGACTTTTGTGGTATTGTCATATGTCCTATATGTATGCATATTTATGTTTGTATGTATATAAAAATGTATAAAATAAACTCCATGATATGTTATTAGTACTTTTGTTTAACCAGTAAATTATGTTTCAAAGAGGTTTAAATGACAAGATAAAACTTACATATTTATTCACAAGTTACCATTCCAAATTAACTTCTTTCATGAAGTTAGACTTTATTTTCCTTCTGACTAGAGGACTTTTTTATTTTATTTTTTTACCATTTCTTAGTGTGCATTTGCTGCTAATAAACTCCTTCAGCTTCCTTAAGTTTTAAAATATTTTTATGTTGCCTTTATTTTTAGAAGATACTTTCTCTGTGTATAGAAGTCTAAGTTGACTCTTGTACTTTAAAGATGTTGTTCCACTGATTCCTTACTGGGATTATTTCTGGTGAAAAGTTTGTTATCATCCATATTTTCTTTGTTCTATGTACATAATATGTCTTTTCTGGCATAAAGATTTTCTCTTTAATTCTGGTTTCAAGCTTTTTTATTATAATGTATCTTGGCATATTTATTTTCATGTTTCTTATGCTTGTAGGGCATTTAGCTTCTTAAATCTGTGGGTTTATAGTTTTCAATAAAATTTTGGATCTTATTGGTCATTATTTCTTCAAAAATTGTTTCTTTCCCTCCTTTTCGTCTCTCCTTTAGGAACTTCATTTACACATACATTAGGCCACTTGGAATCGTGCCACAATTCACTGATATTTTTTCATTTAAAAAATTTTTTTCTCTCTGTATCCTTTGGATGATTTTTATTGCTGTATATTAATGTTCATTGACTTTTTCTTCTCAATATCTAATCTGCTATAATCACATATAGTATATTTTCACCTCATACATTTTCATCTTTAGATGTTTGATTTTAGTCTTTTTAAAAATATCTTTCATGTCCAACTTTTGACCATATGGAATATAGTTATAGTAACTGCTTTAATGTTCTTTTCTGTTAATTCTCACATTTGTGTCAGTTCTGGGTTGTTTTTGATTGGTTAATTTTTTTCCTCAGTGTAGGTCATATTTTCCTACTTTGTTGCATTTTTTATAATCTTTTTTTAAATTCTCACTGGAGAGTATGTTTCTTATAGATTATTAGAAAGAGAGGGAGGACAAAGAGAGAGAGAAACATATACTGATGTGAGAGAGAAACTGATCCGTTGCTTCTCATACGTGCGCTGGGGAATCATACGTGCAACTTAGGTATGTGCCCTGACCAGAAACAAATGTTCCAACCAACTAAGCCACATGGCCAGGCAGCATTTCTTGGTAATCTTTGACTGGATACCAGACTTCATGAATTTTTCCTTTGGCAGCATGTATTTTTGTTTTGCTCTAATTATTGTACTGTGCTCTGGGATGTAGTTCAACTATCTAATTCTTTCAAGTCTTGCTTTTAAGGTTTTTAGGGTAGAGCATACAACATTTACTCTGAGGTCAGTTCTGTCCCACTACTGATGCAAGACCCTGCTGAGGGTGCTTCTCAATTCCCCATGAATTGTGAGGTTTTCCCGTTTGACTGGAGAGAAGCTACGCTAGTTTTAAGATTGCCAAGTACTGATCCCTTCAGCCATTTAAATGGTTTCCCCCCTGGGTTTTGATGCTTCCTCACACCTACCTGTGCCAATCAATACTCTGCTGAATATTCAAGGGTGACTCTCTGCATATTTCCAGAATTCTTCTTTCTGGGTCATTCTATTTTCTCTGGTACCCTATCTGGCAAATTCTTCTCAGATTCTCAGTTCCACCTCATCAGCTGATGGAGTCTGCAAGCTCCTCCCAGAGACTTTATTCTTCATTGGTGACCTGGAAACTCTCTCAAGACCATAAATCGGGCAATTATAGGGCTTACCTCAATTTTTTCCCCATCTCTTAAGGGTCTCTGCCTTTTATTGGCTTTGTGCCCTTTTTGTTTGAGTCAGGAGGAAAAAATCTGATTTGTTATTTGATTCATCTTGCATGGAAATGAAAGCCTCTTTTTTATCTCTTTAAAGATAAAAGCTTCATACTACATAGCCCATATGCCCTTGCATATGCCATGTCTCTAGTCTATCAGATGTAATTTAGGTTCAGCCAACAATATGCACTCAATCAAGTCTTGGAACATGGAAATTAGTTGGAAGCTTGACTTCTTTTGCATATGTTATTTTTGTCTGGCAAGCACAGTGTTATAGAGATGTGTTGTGCTATCTGTAGTTTTCTGGTGTCATCAATAGATTAATGAATGTCCAATGGCTAAGCTCAAGACATCCACTTTTTACCTGGGCTAATGTACCAGCTGTGGCATGTGCCTGGAGCCAAGATTTTTTCAGTGGCAATCTCCCAATTCCTGGAGTGTAGCCAAGATTGTGTGTTCTTGGAGATGATAGTTCTGGTGGTTAGCTCTTATGACAGAGGTAGCAGCTTGTCTATCAGCTTTGGGACAATGAGAGTTTAATTCACTTCAGGGTGAAGTGAATCTATAATACCTTGTTTATTCTGCTTCCTCAGGGCAACATGACATTGTATAGAGACCACTTTCAAAGGAGGCATTTATTAAAGTGACTGAAGAAACCATCAGATCACAGCAAATAAAAAATGTTTAAGTTTTTTTTTTTAAGTCAGAGTATGGCTATAATGGGTATCTTATTCATTCATTTCCCACATTAAAAAATATATACTTGGGATAAGTGTAGTGCCTATGCTTACAGAAATATCTTTTCAAAGTTATGTTATCACCTACAAAGAGATTTTAAATTGCTTAAAATACGTCCAAATTATTTTTAAAATCAATACATGCTGATACAGCAGGTATATCTGCAAATACAGGTACTTCCATTTGAACTTCACTTTTGACTTCAAAGGACTCTTACCTTCCTCCATCCCCAATTTCCTAACTTTGTGCCTGGAAAAGAATGTGGTGAAAGGGTGGCAGTGAGTTGCCTTCTCTAGGTTTAATTGAAGTTTAAAGTAAGGAAATGAACATTTCTAACACATGCCAGGCTCTGATAAATTATCCTATATAATAAAAGGGTGATATGCAAATAGACTGAAAGGCAGAATGACTGGTCTCTATGGCGCACACTGACCACCAGAGGGCAGATGCCATGGCAGCGCTAAGGATGTCCGACTGCCAACATCCCCCAAGGGTTTCTGGACTGTGAAAGGGCACAGGCCGGGCTGAGAGACTCCTATCCCTACCCCCCCCCCACCCCCCCCCAGTGCACAAATGTCATGCACCGACCTCTAGGATACATATTATAATAACCACGTGAGTTAGTTTTTACTTTTTTTTTTTTTTTTTGTCTGAGGAACTTGAGAATCAAAAGTTTACAAACATAATAAAAAATAAAGCTAAAAATTTAAACCAAATCTACCTATATTAAAAGTTTATGTTCCTTTCTCTCTGCTATGCTATTTTCAAGCACTGTTATAAAGTTAATTATGTTTCACCAGGGATTAACTATATATGTATAGTTTTCTTGTATTGAGGAGAGAACTTTCATTTATTGTCTATTCAAATGTACCTAATGATATGGGTGTTTGTTGCAAACAAAAGGTGGTGTTGAAATGAGAGGAGATAGAAAATAAATAAAAAATAAAGTGCCTACTTATTGAGAATTATCTGTTCTTCTCAAAAGAAACGGTTACCTGTATTAGATTAGATTTTCTTCAGGTTTCAAAAATGTGTGTTTCCATGAGTAGAGATATTGACTTCTGTGTTTTAGTGGTGCTGCAGGATACTGTCAGTCTGGTCTATAAAAGAATGATTGCGCTATCCATCTGAGCAGTGTTAGTAGTAGATAGTGTGTATGTGAATTTGTTTTTTGGGGGCGATTTTTAGTAGATAGGCTGTGAGATGAGAAAGTAGTTCTATACTATTCCTAAATTACATTTATGCCTAATGTGCAGTTATGCTCCACTCCTAAGGAACTTAGTACTAAGATACTTATATTCAAGAAGCAAAAAAATTCTCAAACAATCTAACCCTATATGCAAAAGAAGTAGGAAAAGAACAACAAACAAAGCCCTGAGTAAGTAGAAGGGAAGAAATAATAAAGATTAGAGCAGAAATAAATGACAGAGACTTTTTATAAAAGTACTTACAGCCCATGTCTTATAGTCATAATTTGATAACTTTTATACCTGAGAGATGCCTCAGACATGAATCTAACTCATATTGGAGGCTGTAATCACTATATTTAAACTGATCTTTTATAATCAATTTGATGAGATAAATCACATGTACATGATTATGATCCTAAGTTGGTTCTAATAATGTAATGACATATTTGTTACCCCTAAAGTAAACAAACAAAAAAGACTTGTTAATTAGGCTAGACACAAGCCAATTAATTGGGAAACAGGACTAAAAAAGCATACCATTTTCAAAACATAAGAAGCTATTAAAGAACTAGGTGGTACATGAAACATGTAATCTGGCAGAATAATTCCTGTGAATTAGGAAGCCCTAGTGATGCTCTGGAGTAATCTTTTGAAATCAGAAGTCAAGTTCAAGTTCTTAGTCTCACTGTGGTTAAGTGTTTCAATGGCTATCATGCAGAAGAGAGGATGAACTCATTCTCTGCTACTAAAGTTAAGGCCAGCTCTGCTTGGGAGGTTGTTGGGAGGGATTGAGTAAAGAAGAGAGAGAACTCAGGGAACATGGACAGCAGTGTGGTGATTGAGCAGGGAGGAGCTGGGAGGGTGGAAGAGTGCATAGAGGGCATAAATGGTATTGAAATTTTTTAAATTAAATTATACTTTTAAAAATAAATAAAAACAATAAAATTAAGGAGTTGGTTCATAATAAGAATTATTTTATTGAACCATGAAACCCACCAACAAAGAGCCAAGTTGCCTCACTAAGCAGTGAGCTGCCTCCCCATCGCAGCAGATGCTCCAGCATGAGCTGGATGGCTGGCATCGTGCATGATAGAAATGATTTCTGCAGTGGTTGAGCATGAGCCTGGAGTCCTCTAGAGACCCTTTTATCTCAGGTGGCCTTACACCCTCATTGCACCTCATAACATATCCTTAAGAAGTTATTCACACAGAGCTGTGTTCACACGGAACTGTCCTGGTTAAACAGATAGCTTTCTGGCACTCTGATCTGAGTATACAAATGCTTTGAGTAAGAGGAGGTAGGTCTTCTTTCTACCTGTCTGTATCATCTTGCTTTCTTCTTAGAAGCTCTTGTGCTTTTTATCTGGTAAGAGATTTATCCTATTTTTTTAGACTTGGAATTTTCTGTCCATTTCTGGCCCTCTTCAGTAAATACCCGAGTTATACAGAGGGTCACGCTATATTTCCTATCACTGACTCACACTCCTGATCTTTTTCCCCTCTATCTAACTTCTCATATCCCCCAGTTTCTATTTGCCACCCCACACTCATGAAATTTGTCCATAATAAATTATCTTAAGCTCAAAGCATCCGTGCATTTCAAATATTAACAAAAATATACAAGTAGAATATCTTATAGTAAGTTGGAGTGGAGTTTCTAGGATTTCCTATTCAAAATAAGTTTAACATTTATAAAACCATAGAAAATTTGGAAAATAGAGAATAATATAAAGATAAAACTCAACTCATTCTACCACTCAAAAGGAAATATTTATTCTCTTGGTGTATACACTTTATATATCTAGATCTAGATCTAGATCTAGATCTAGATCTAGATCTAGATATAGATATAGATATAGATATAGATATAGATATAGATATAAACAAAATTAGAATCAACCATATAGAGTTCAGCCTATTTCTTTTATTATATGCCATTTTATTATGATCATTTCTTTCAAAATACACACACACACACACACACACACACACACACACTAGAGGCCCAGTGCACAAAAATTTGTGCACTCGGGGGGTCCCTCAGCCCGGCCTGTGCCCTCTTGCAGTCTGGGACCCCTCAGGGGATGTCCATCTGCTGGTGTGCCTGGCCAGCCTGGGTGAGAGGCTGATGTCTGTTTGCAGGCTGGCCAAGCCCCCCAGTGTGGATCCTCACCCCATTGGGGTGTGGCCAGCCTGGGTGATGGGCTGAGGGCCGTTTTCAGGCTGCCCACAGCCCCTTCAGGGTTTGGGTCCCTACTGGGGTACCTGGCCAGCCTGGGTGAGGGGTTGAGGGCCATTTTCAGGCTTTCAGGCTGCCCACAGCTCCCATTGACCCAAGGTCCCAGCAAGGCTGGCTGGAATCAGGTTTGTGGAGTTTATTTATCTTCTATAATTGAAACACTGTTGCTTTGAGCTGAGGCCTAAGCAGGTAAGGAAGCCTCCTGCTTGTTTCAGCTCCATGGTTTCTATAACTGAAACATTGTTACTGTGAGCAGAGGCTCAATCAGCCTAGGCAGGCAGTTACAATGGAAGCCTGCTGTTTACTCTAGCTCCGTGGCTGCCAGCCGCCATCTTGGCTGGGTTAATTTGCATACAACCAATCTTATTGGCTGGTGGGCGTGGCTTGGCTGGTGGATGTCTCAGGGAGACAGTTAATTTACATATTACTCTTTTATTAGATTAGATACTAGAAGCCTGGTGCACAAAAATTTGTGAACTCGGGTGGGGCGGGAGGGGTTCCCTCAGCCTGGCCTGTGCCCTTGCACAGGTCTGGGACCTCTCGGGAAATGTCCACCTGCTGGCTTAGGCCTGCTCCCTGGGGGAATGGGCCTAAGCTGGCAGTCAGACATCCCTCTGGGAGCCGTCGGGGGATGTCCACTTGCCAGCAGGGAGCAGACCTAAGCTGCAGTTGGACATCCTTAGCACTGTTCAGAAGGCAGGAGAAGCTCCCACCACCACTTCTGTGCTGGCAGCCATCAGCCTGGCTTGTGGCTGAGCAGAGTTCCCCTTGTGGGAGCACACTGACCACCAAAGGGCAGCTCCTGCCTGCATTGAGCATCTGCCCCCTGTTGGTCAATGTGTGTCATAGTGACCAGTCATTCCCAGTTGTTCTGCTGTTAGGGTCAATTTGCATATTAGCCTTTTATTATATAGGATAGAGGCCTGGTGCACGGGTGGGGGCCGGCTAGTTTGCCCTGAAGGGTGTCCCGGATCAGGGTGGGGGTCCCTGCTGGGGTGCCTGGCCAGTCTGGGTGAGGGGCTGATGGCTGTTTGCAGGCTGGCCACATCCCCTTCAGGGTGGGTGTCCCCACTGGGGTGCCTGATCAGCCAGGGTGGATGAGAGGCTGAGAGCCATTTTCAGGCTGGTCACAGCCCCTTCAGGGTGGGGGTCTCCGCTGGGGTGCCTGGCCAGCCTGGGTGAGGGGCTAATGGCTGTTTGCAAGCTGGCCAAGGCCCCCAGCAACCCAAGCTCCCAGCAAGGCTGGCTGGAAGCAGGTATCTGGGGTTTATTTTTTTTCTATAATTGAAACTTTGTTGCCTTGAGCGAAGGCCACAGCCAGCCAAGGCAGGCTGGAAGCATGCCTTCCTCCATTGCCAGGGCAAGCCTCCTGCTTGTTCCAGCTTCATGGCTGCCGGCTGCCATCTTGGCTGGGTTAATTTGCATATAGTTGTTCTGATTGGCTGGTGGGCACAGCTGATGGGCATGGCTTGGGTGTAGTGGAATGACACCTAATTTACATATTGCTCTTTTATTAGATTAGATATATATTAGAAATATAACTTTTTAAAATGGATACTTGATACCAATAGAAGCTAAACAGAAATATAAATATTTTAAGACCAACACATCAAGCAATATTAACCACTGAAATCAGATCCCATACTAGTGTCTATCATCCTTCTGACTGAAATCAGCTTTTCACTCTAAATTTCCTATTGAAAGAGAATAGCCTAAGTCTACTTATCAGTACTATTTTTCACTGTATATACATATACATATACATATATATATAGATATATAGATATATCCTAGCTTATTTTTTTAATATATTTTATTGATTTTTTACAGAGAGGCATGGAGAGGGATAGAGAGTTAGAAACATCGATGAGAGAGAAACATCAATCAGCTGCCTCCTGCACACCTCCCACTGGGGATGTGCCTGCAACCCAGGTATATGCCCTTTACCGGAATTGAACCTGGGACCTTTCAGTCTGCAGGTCGATGCTCTATCTACTGAGCCAAACCAGTCAGGACTCCTTCTAGATTATTAATGCAACACACACACTTCTCTTCTGCCAAATAGCAATAGCTGACAGTTATGTAGTGCATTATTTTATTTAATTCTCACAAATTTCTTTGAGTAGTTAGTGCAGTTTCTGTTTCAAAGGTAAGGAAAAAAGTCTCAGAATGGCACATAACACCTTTTAACAGGACTGGACAACGCTTACTGGAGATGGAGTTTTGAAAGTTCATAAGTGAAAGAGGTAGACTTTGGACCAGATTATTTTTTGTTTTCAAATTTTAATGTTCTTAATATATTACTCTGTGACTTCTTGCTTGGTAACTTGGCTTAATACATATTTATTGGCAAAAAAATAATTAAATTAAATAAAAGCAAATTTAATTTACTTTAAAAGCAAAACCAACAAATAGACTATAATTTAATATAACAAATCCTATATAATAAAGAGCTAATATGCTAATTAGATGAGATGGCAGAACAACCTTCCGAACAACCTTATGGAACGACCTTCCTAAATGATCTGTGGGCGGGGGGAGGGGGTCAAGGGGCCACAAGGGCGGAGGCAGCCAGGCCTGCAAAGGCCTACCCTACCCTTGCACAAATTTCAGGCCTCTAGTTTAAATATAATAACTCATTTGCCATTTAACCTAAGCATAGGTTTCCCCACTTTCCCCATTACTGTCCACCTATTGGTACAAGCTTCTCAGAATGAAATGATTAAGTAAATTCACCTAAAGGAAGTGTTTTAATAAAAATATGTTCTCCTGAGTAGTCTAAAAATAGCAACAGTAATAGTAATAATAGCACTGATATTCCCTCACATTTGGATAGGCATTCTGGAAATTAATAGAAATTTATTAACAGGTTAATTAACAGTGATCTGTGATGTTTACTTGTGCACCATGGGTATAGACTTCTTATACTCCCCTGTGGATTTTTGTAATTGGCATGCGGGTTAGAGATAGTGCAGATTAAGGTGCTAGCCTGATGCAACCCATGTCCAGTGTGCTTGATAGTTATAGGTCTTTCAAGTAAAAGTAGCAAATAGGTATCAAGCAGTTACCATGTTCCAGAGACTAAATGCTTGAACAAAGGCTACATGAAGTGACCAGCCATAGACTTAACTTCGTTTTTATAGACAAGGAAAAGTACGTTCATCTCTTTCTCTGCTTTTATGGAGGAATGTGGCGTGGAAGTCTGGGTCTTATTTAATAAATCCTCAGGAAGCTATTTGCACAGAGCTCTCCTGGTTAAACAGATGGCCCTGCTCTCCTGCAGCCTGAAGAATTTTCCAGACAGGTTGTATTTTTCTGACTCACTTGGCCACGTCCTTCCATGTCGCCTCTGTCTTAGCAGAGATCTCCCTAACATCCCACTTTATTGATATAGCCCCCTCTCTAGGCAATGGGTGGGGAATGTTCCCTCTATTTACCTACAATCTTCATTCTCCATTGCCACTGCCTAGCTTATAATGATGAAGGGAAGTACTCCGGGGTTTGACTCTCCCTGCCCTTTATTTGACATCACATCCTGGAAAAACCATTACATAACCGAGTTTACATCCCAGGTCAGCACCTCATCCAGAGTTTCTTGTCATGTGACCTAGGCAAGTCACCACTCTCAATTTCCTCACATGTAAAATGGCATTAAAATATTGAAAGGTGAAAATGAGGTTATATGTAAAGATCCTGACAAACACCAAACACTCAATAAGGTGGCCATTATTGTTAGGTTCTTATAGGATCCCTAATCTGTACTCTTTCCATTTTTCTATACTGTTATGCCTTCCACAAACCCCCTCATATAATATTTCTGACATAAGATGTCAGAAAGAAACAGCACTGTGATTTATAATGGCCTTCAGGGACCATTGTAAGAATTTAGATATGCTTCATTCTTAAATTCAGAACTAAAAAGCAGGAGTAGAAATCTTGCAATAGAAAAACGTTTTTACTGTACTCAAAATTTTTAAAGGAATTTATCAATGACTTTTTAGGAATACTACTCAAAGAGAAACCTATATTTCAGATTTTTAAATGAGTCTGATGATCATACTTGAAACTGGGATATTGTGAAAACCAACATTATTTCTTTATGACAATGACAAGTAATTTAACTCTTTCTGGTTTGACTTTTTCATCCTATCTAATAAAAGAGTAATATGCAAATTAGGCATCACTCCATCACAAATATGGCCACCCCCATAGCCACGAGATGGTGGTGCCCAATCTGGCTCAGCCCTGCCACTGAAGTGGTCAGGCCTGTTAGCCAGGCAGGTGGCGGGGGAGACAGGGGGCCTGAGGGGCAGAACAGGTGATCAGAGGGGCTGGGGGTCCCCTGCCCAGGCCAGAGGCCTTTGCCAGGGGACTCAGGTATGGGCAGGGGCAGAGCCAGTGATCGGAGGGGCATGAAGGTCCCTTCCCCAGGCATAAGGCCTGGGCCAGAGGCAAGTCTGGAGATCGCAGGGGCCTGGGCTCCACAGAGCCTATGATCGGAGGGGCAGGGGCAGAGCCAGCAATCTCAAGGCCTGGGCACCAGTGGAGCTGGCAAAGCAGAGGTCTGGGGATCCCCTGCCCAGGCCTATAGCCTTGGCCAGAGGCTGCAGTGGGGCAGGGATGGAGCCAGCGATGTCAGGGCTTGGGCAGGGGCAGAGCCGGTGATCAGAGGGGCAGGGGCAGAGCCTGCAATCATAGGGGTCTGGGCAGGTGTGGAGCTGGCAATGCAGGGGTCTAGGGGCCCTCTACCCAGGCCTGTAGCCTTGGCCAAAGGCTGTAGTGGGGCAAGGGCAGACCCTGCAATCAGAGGGGCTGGAGGTCCCCTGCCCAGGCCTGTAGCCAGAGGGCAAGGGCAAAGCCGGCAATGGCAGGAGGTGAGATCAGAGCCAGTGATCGCAGAGGCCTGGGCTCTGTGAAACTGGTGATGGAAGGGGCTTGGGGGTCTTCTGCCCAGGCCTGCATCCTCGGCCTGGGCAAGGGTGGAGCTGGGATTGGAGGGGCAGGGGTGGAGCCGGTGATTGGAGTGAACTACAGAGGAAACACTTTTTCTTACCACTCACTGGCTAAGCTCCCTGTATGCCACTGGTAATATTCTTAGTAATTTGGGTAATAAGAATCCAAAAAGGTGATCTAGGGTTTTTCCACCATACTCCTGGAGAAAAAAATGAAGGTCCACTACTGGAGGGATAAGAAATGTCATATCCTGCCCTAGCCAGTTTGGTTTGGTGCATAATGCCTCAGCCTGCTGACTGTAGGGTCTGGGTTCAATTCTGGCCAAGGGCATGTACCTAGGTTGCAGGCTCCTCCCTGGCCAGGGCTCAGGTCAGGGCATATGCAGGAGGCAACTAATCAAAGTGTTCCTCTCACTTTGATGTTTCTCTCTGTTTTTCCCTTCTCTTCCACATTCTCTAAAAATCAATGAAAACATATCCTTAGGTGAGGATTAAAAAAAAAGAAAGAAAGGAATATCATATCCTATGAAAGACACATCTTGAAAATGCCTAAAGAAAGTTGTCATTTCTTCATGGTGAAGGGACTGGAGTCCGTGTTGATGAAAACAGCTTGGTGGCTGCAGTGACTGACAGTGGCTGCAGCAGCTGGGTGATGGGGTTGGTGGCTTCCCCTGATTAGCCTGGTCACCTCCCACAAAGGGAGGCCAAACTTCGGCTTAGGTCTGCTCCCCAAGGGGAGCTGGGAGCGGGCCTAAGCCATCAGTAGGACACATCCTGAGGGTTCCCAGTATGTGAGAGGGGGCAGGCTGGGTTGAGGAACACACCCCCCCCCCAGTGCATTTATTTCATGCACCAGGTCCCTAGTTGATAAATAAAGGAATGTGAAAGGGAGATGATAATAGAAGCAGGTCTTCTACTTAAATCTCTTATGTGATCTGATCATCTATTTACTTCTTTTGGCTTCCTCATTAAACTCTGCCTTAGTCTCTTATGTCCATTACCCCAGCATCTAGCAAAGTAAATAGAAGGTACTTAATGGTCTTTGGGTGAAACCACATTTTATAGATGAGAAAATGAAGGCACAGAAAGATAAAAATCTTCCCATTCATACGTGGTGGTGACAAACATTCTTTCTTCAACATTCTTTTCACTCTATTGTTGCTTCTGAAAAAAAGAATGGCCTCTAACAGAAGGTTAAATTTATAAAAATTTATTTTTAAGTATATGGGACCATGGAAAGGAAAACCAATGACTTGAGAAATCAAGTAAATATTCTACTTTGGAACCCACTTAGATGTGACTCATCTTTGTCCCTCCCTTACAAGGTTGTACATGTTGAGTTTTGTATTACCTATTTACTCCAGACTCACAGTGAGTCACCCAAAACTTAAGAATCAGATGGCTCCTTCCTTTCTATGTCTTCCTGTTTCCATTAATAGGAGGTAATATTTTTTAATTGGATACGCTCTTCCTGGGCAAAAATCACTAGTCCTTGAGAAGGAGTCAAGATAAAGTACATAGTCAAGTATTCACACAGCAATAAAATAAATTTATATACTTTATAGTGGTGATAATAATGGCACTTACTAGTTGCTTAGAAACTCTTCAGAAATTTGCATGCTGTATTTCATTACTTTCATAAGCTTTACCATAAGATAAAATAAATTGCAAGTGCACACACACACATAAATATATATACACACACACATACATGTATGATACATATATATCATACTCTCTGCCCTTAGCATCTAGAGTAGTTGGGAAGAATGGTCTAATTAACATTCAAGTCATAATTAGAGAGAAAGAATTACATCTTTCACATATTTGTGTTAGGCACTGTTAAGCATTATATTAAAAAGTGCATAAACACAGGCAATATGGTGGTGAAGACTTGGGTGGGTGGGTAGGGACTGGGAGGGGGTAAAAGGGAGATGGGAGACATCTGTGATACTGTCAACAATAAAAATATTTATATTTAAAAAAAACTAAAAACAATAAGGTACCTTAGAGATTCTAAAAATAATAATAAAAAAATACTCAACACAAAAAATGAAGTGTGTGTGTGTGTGTGTGTGTGTGTGTGTGTGTGTGTGTGTAACTCCTCACAGGAACACTATGAGGTCTTCTAAATGTTCAAATACAGGCAGAGCTAGAATTCAAATCTGATCTGCTTAGCCCTTCCTATTCTATCACATGGCATTTCAGCCAACTGAGAGCTATAAGGAAGATGGAGAATAGAGATGCCTTGTCAGAAAAGGCATCATAACAGAAAATCACATATGATTGGACCTTAAAGAATAATTGGAATTGGATGGGCAGAAAGGAGGGATTCTGGACAGGTCAGCCAGAACTTAGGCTTCAGAACAGGCGCCCATAGACAGGACAGAGAGCTCCTGGCCTGCTTGGAAATTGCAAATTCCAAATTCGGAAGTTCTCCAGTTATTATATAATGCCTAAAAGGTGGATTTTAAGCCATACATCTCTTGTGGACTCTTACTCTGGAAAATTATATTTCTATGGAAGTCATTGTGTACTAGTAAACATTTCTCAGAGATTGCAATCCACTGCACCAAACCATCATTAATCATTGGACAAACAAACAGGGGTTTATGAAACAAAAGGGATGAGGTTGCTATTGCAGAAAGTTCTCTCATTGGCTGGTAGTGGTCCACAATGCGGCATAGTAGAAACGGGTACTCTCTTCTGGACTGGAAACCAGACTACTTGAAACCCAGTCCTGGCTTTACACTATATACTATATTAGAATATCTTGGACTATGTCTCCTTACCTATAAACCATTCAATAGTACTTATATCTATGAAATTTCTGAGTTGAACTAAACCAGTGTTTTCTAAGTTGTGTTCTTCTAAATCATTTGTAACAAATGTATGTGAAACAGTTACATATCATGTACCTTTCAGTAATTGATGCAAATGATTACATCAAAGGCTCTGAAGTGCCCTGTAGTAAACAAACGTTATTTAATCCAGCATTTAAATAGTTAGTCATTGACAGAACACACTCTGGGAAATGTGCCACTATGTACTCTGCGTTGAAGAGAAATTCCTACCAATTCTGGAAAATTCCGTTTGCTCTTCAATATGATTTATTGGTTGAACCTCTCATATTCTTGTTATGTTACTGAAATTTTAAAATTGCACGACTTTGTAAAGATACTGGAATATTATACTGTCTGCCTTTTTCTCCTCAATTTCCTGGCTGCAAATAGTGTTTTATATAACTCCAAAAGCAGTGAGGTAGGGAGAAGAGGAGATAAAATGTTTTTGGTTCACTTGCTGAGTAGCCAATTTGAGAGGCGAGTTAAGGATGCAGGTAGAAGGCTTCAGATTACTATCTGAGCTAATTCCTCAGCACAATCATAGTAATACAACCTCTGATGTAACCAACTATTGAAGGTGACCTCTGGATTTCTAGACTCAAGATCAAACAATAGTTCAAAATGGTTAATTTCATTATTATAAAAGGCAGGAATCCGTGTCATGACCAACAGTAGTCCCTAGCAATACCAAAGTTATTAACATGGGTCCTTGCCCTCAAGGAACTCCCAGGCCAGTGTGGGAGACTGATAATCACATCGTTATATCAATTCCTTAGATTAGAGTGTATATGGAGGACAGTGGCAATGTTAAATAAAATTCCTTGTAGATTATGACTGAAGATATTAGTCAGGTCCCTTTCCTTGATCCAGTCAGTTCAGATAAAAACAAATTGTTCCAGCCAGGCCAGTGTGGCTCAGTGGTTGAGTGTTTACCCAGAAACCAAGAGGTCACTGGTTTGATTCATTGTCAGGGCACATGCCCGAGTTGTGGGCTCAATCGCCAGTAGGAGGCATGCAGGAGGCAGCAAATGGATGATGTTTCACCCTTATAGATGTTTCTATCACTCCCTCTCCCTTTCTCTCTCTCTAAAAATCAATAAAGGGAAAAAATTTTTAAAGAAATTGTTCAGTGTTTGTGGCTAGTTACCTTTCTGTCTTGACTAACATGATAATGATGATGATAAAGGGATAGGCATTATGAGATGTTATGAGAGATAGAGCTATTCTACCTAACCCCCATGCAAAGATCACCAATTTTCTTAAAAACAAGTAGATAGCCTACTGACAATTAATGCAAACAATCTTCCACTTATATTACTTATTAAAATGATTTTTTATCGAGATGGGAGGTTAAGTCCCCAGTAACATCCAAAAGCACAGGTTCCAGGCTTCCTTCCTTTCTATTCCTAATGTTACCTGCCAAATAGCAGAATTTCCACCAAGGGATCTTGGTTCAGCATGTCAGGTTAAAGAAAAAAGTAAACTTAGATCCAGGAGCTCAAAGTCCTCAATTTTCAAGTGATACCTAGAGAAGCAATGAGGGAGGAGTGGCTTGCACAAGGACACCCAGCTCGTCATGGAGAGAGTTACAAATAAGATTTAGGGCTTCTAAATGCCATTTACATGTACTCTAATCTACCTGTGTTGTATCAAGATGCTTGTGAACATTACAATTTTTATCTATTGAATTTCATATTTTGCTAAAATAAATTATTGGTTGGAAGTTTAAAAAAAAAAGAATCACCTACCAGCACTCACCTTGTCACAAGGCAGACATTTTACATTTAGCCAATGTAGACCTATCTGCCTATGATTTTATCATCGAAAACCAAAAATCATATTAATTATTAGGATTATTTTACTAATTTCCAAGCAATTTCCAAGAATATGCTAGAACAGGTCCATGGCAATCAATCAACAAATTCTTGCCAATAGACCAAATATCTGCTCTCTGGTGCATTATATCAATATAGTGAATCATATCACTGTCAGTTCTCTCAGACAGAAGTATCTCAAGAACTCAAATGCTTAATAGACTGTACAATGCTCAAGACTAATATTGAAAGGACTATCAAGATAAGATGAGTATTAATATAAGCAGCAGCTCTGCACCAGGCCAAGCACCATCTCATTGTATACTCACAATGACTCTGCAAGATGAGCTCTCATTTTTGATCAGACGAATTTTGACTCAAGCTGAACAATCTCTCTAGACTTTCATTTCCTCATATATCAAACAATAATAACACTGAAACCTATTCCCTTGTAGCATTCTTGTGAGGATTTGAAATAATGACTATGAACTGCTTAGCAGCGAGCCCAGCACATAGTACTTGCTAAATAAAAGTAGATCTTAATATGTTGTTACTCCCCAGTCTTTTCAGGTTATATTTTAGAATTTCTTCTCAAGTCTTACAGTGAGTAAAGTGAAGCAAGAACTTTCAAAATCTTCACGGCTATGTTAACACTTTAAGTGATTCTTCTTTATTAAGAAACTACTTCAGAAGCATCCTAAATTCCCTTTGATTTGATTTTAAAATTTTTCACAGCTTCATTAAGGAATTGATCAAAGAACATTTAATTAAAAAGTTTCAAAGTTAAACCCAATAGCAAAGAATTTGGAAGAATTAGTCTTCTTTCAGGGGTCTAATGAACTGAATATCTGAACTAGTTTCTTTGCCATCTAACAGTTCCCCAAGAGAGGTTAGGGTAAATGACAGTTTCCTTGGCATCACAGAGTCAGCTCTGACATTTATGTAAAGGAAAGAGAGTCTCATGCTACTGGAAATGCTCTCTAGTGTCATATTCACTGTGTTGTAGAGCAGAGGGTCAGGGATTTGGAGCCAGAAGACATTACTTTGAATATTGACTAAACCAGTTACTAGCTATATAACCTTTAAGTCACTTCAACTCTTAGAATCACAGTTCTATTATCTATAGAATGGGAATACTAAGTCCAACTTCACTATGAATATTTTTTAAAAAATTATATTAGCAATACTCTGCCTTGTGCTTAGTACTAATTCTGTAAATGGCAGCTATTTATATTATATCATCTTCATCCTCTACTTTCTCTTCATCATCTTCTCTGGGTCAAAGTGTAAAACAAAGGGAATAAAATTCTTTATTCCACAGGGCTACCGTGAGGACTGAATAACATGTGAAGATGCTTTGTTAACTGTCAGCACTGTATATTATTCATAAAAATAATAACTCACAAAAGGATTTGAACATCTATGAAACCCTTACTACTAAACTAAGCTAAAGTACAAATAACAGGGTTCATGATATTTGGGGAAAACTAACATTTCCCTTTATCTGAAGAACTTAGTGAAGTCTCTTTACAGTTGGCTTCCAGTGCTTGGGTCTGAAGGACTGGGGAATGCAGAGCCACAAATGGAGCATAGGACATAGTTCTTCACCACTAGCCCCTTGCAGTCACTGATAGGCAGATTGTGGACTTCATGTAGCCTTGCTGGAATAGAGAAGGAGCATATCTTTATGGTGTCTACTGCAGAGCAAAAGAATAATTAAGGTAAACTTATTCTCAAGCATAGCTACCATCAAAGATCCTGTTTTATTTGTGATGGAACACTTTTCTCCCACCCTTGACATTGCCTTCCATGGACATTCCTTCCATTGCTGAGCATTCTATGCCAGGGGAGATGGCATTAATTAAATGATTGGAAAGTTAGGAGCAGAAATTGGCCTTGTATAACCCAATCCTCTATCTTGGAACTGGCCTGAATCACCCTAGTTTTCACCATCAGCTCCACCATCAGCAAGTGTTCTTTGTACAAACAGATATTTTAGTCTTGGTGGCACTTCCACTACCATCCCCCACCCACCCTCACACGCAAACTCACATAAACTTTCTGCCTTTAATCTGGCTTCAACTTTAAACTCTCCATGTTCTTGAACTCCTTAAAATGTAAATGTTCTCCAAGGTGAAGTCCCCAGCCTTCTCCTCTCTCCCATCATACTCTCACTTGGCATTGTCTTCTAATTTCATTGTATATCAAAATGATTAAGTTTTTGTTACATACAAAAAGCTCAAAATAACAGTGACTTAAACAAGAAGTTGCTTTCTACTTATGTATATACAAAGCATCACAGTAGGCATTTCAGGACTAATAGGGTGGTACACAAATTTGTCAGGAAACCCCAGACTTTTTCAACACACTGATCTGCATTCCTAGGGTAAGGTCCTTGTCCTCAGTGTCTAAATGTGGCTGCTAGAGCACCAACCATCGCATGTGCTTTCCTAAAAGCAGAAGAACAGAGTAAATGGTACCATATACCATTACTGCTTGCATTTTATGTTTCAGATTGTAGTCTCATGTAGATACAAGGAAATATAAGAAGTTTCACCTTTTAGCTACATGGAAGTGTACTTGACAAAAACTTGGGGATCTAGTAATCTGAGAGGTAGAGGGCCAAACATGTCTTCAGTGGTCAATGCTGGGCTGATAACTTAAATCTATCTCTGCTTGACTTGCTCATAGTGTAAATTCTCATTTCGAACTACATGCTTGACTTCTCCACTATGTCCAAACAGACTGTCCAAAACAAAGTTCCTCTATTCAATTTATACATAAAGAAATGAATGACTACTATTGCCCTCAAGTCTGCCCTTACACACAGCAGGAATAGTGAACTTACGAGTAAGGCTCTTAACATACAGAATAACACTCAACCTCCTCATTAGGGCTTTCAAATTCCTCTATAAAATAAACTGTCCTTCATCTGTTTTACCAGCTTTATTTCCCATCACACACCCAAGCAAAGTCAGTAATCTCCAGGGGTTCTGAAAAAATGCATAATTCTCTAATCCCAAGGCTTTCTTTTATAACTCGATGCTTTTGTTCATTCTGTTTCCTCATCCTCTAATGCTCTTTATTTTCATCTTTTTTTTGGGCCGCCAAGTCATATGCATTCCTCAAGGCTTACCATAAATGCCACCTTTTTCAGTCTGGTAATTGGAATTAATGTTAATCTTTCTTCAGTTTGCTCAGTATCATTGCATTCATCTTTCTTTTATGCACCCTTTACATTGTGCCTTGCCCTATAATTATTTGTACACATGACTGTTTCCCGTAGTAGACTAGAATCTTGTTGATGGAGGAGGTCAGGTTTTACACATGCACAACATTCAGCACGGACTTTCTGCATGTAGTAGGTGGTTAACTCATGTATGCTGAACAAATGAATGTTAATTGAATAGTCATCTCCTGCAAACTAAGGATGTGATTCTCCTTTCCAGAGAAAGGATGCCCTACAAAGGCAGACATACACAGTGGAAAGTCCAGATATGAGAGACAGACAAATCTGGGATTAATTCTTGTCACTTACCTCCTAGGTGACCATGGTCAAATGACTTAATGTCTGTAAAACTTGTGCTTTTTGTTTGTTTGCTTTTAATTTGTAAAATGGAGAGATTAGTCAAAAATTCACAGTGCTCTTAGTATTCAGTGCCAACATATGCAGAGTGCCTACTCTAGTGGCCAACCAAGGGCAGGTGCTCAATAACTATTAGTGCCTTTCCTCATTTCCTCCTTCTCTTGGATCCCATACTGTCCAATAATAGACAGACTAAGACATTTTTATCTGGAAAAACAATACATAACTGGTATTTTCATGCCATGTGTTAAAAAGGCCTGATAGAAAACAACTAAAATTAAAAAAAATTTTTTTTAAACTTCTAACAGTCTTAGCAAAACAATATTACTGGAAGGCCCTAGCTGGGTGGCTCAGTTGGTTGGAGGTTCAATTCCTGGTCAGAGCACATACTTAGGTTGTGGCTTCAATCTCTCTCTCTCATTCTCATTCTCTCTCTCTCTCTCTCTCTCTCTCTCTCTCTCTCTCTCTCTCTGTCAAATAAAATATATCTCAGGTAAGGATTTAAAAAACACAAAACAATATTACTGAAGGGCTTCTGGTCAAGATGGTAGCATGGGTAAGCATGGTACTTTCACCCTCCCTCAACCACATCAAAATTACAACTAAACTACAGAGCAACCATCATTCAAAACCACCTAAAATCTAACTGAACAGAAGTCCTATAACTCAGGATATAAAGAAGTCGCATTGAGAAATCACACTGAGACTGGTTTTCCCAACTTCTTGGCCCATATAGGCCTATCAGAAACTGTGTTACATTGAATGACACATGGAACTAAGACTGCAGCAGTAACTCCAACAAAAGTTCATTATCTTTACAATGCTGTAAGACAGGATTTGAATGACCTCTCAACACAGGCCCTATGCTTGAGACCAGGAACAGAATAACTTGGGGCAGAAAACATCCATGAGGATTCAGAGACCTACCAGAGAGTTGAGCTTTGGTACAAATAGCATCTTCTATAGTTTCCTTCAAATCACTCCAAAGGATCATTTGCCTGGAGCTGTCCTTTACTTGGGTTTCAGGAAACATTAAAGGAAAGTGAGCTTTTCTTAGACAAACATATGGAGAAAATAACCTACCTCAAAACAAATGCATATCTGATGAAAGGTGATTTTATTGAAAGCAATCTAGGCATCCATCGTTAGATAAATGGTTAAAGATGTGGTATATATCAACACAATGGAATATTATGCAGCAATAAAAAAGAATGAAATTTGCTACAACATGGATAGACCTGGGGGTATTCTAAGTAAAGCAAGTCAGACAGAGAAAGACAAATAATGTATGGTTTCATTTATATGTGGAACCTAAAACAAAACAAAACAGACTCATAGAAAAAAAGGCCAAAAGGGTGGTTGCCAGAGGGGAGAAGGGTGGGGGAAAGTGAGTGAATAAGTGAAGGAAAATATAGTCAATAATGTTATAATAACTATGCACAGCAACAGGTGGTTACTAGAACTTATTTTAGACTTATTGTGGCGATCACTTTGTAAGGTATATGAATGTTGAATCACTATACCTAAAACTAATATAATTAATATAATATTGTATAGTAACTATACTGAAATGAATAAAAGAGAAAGAAGCAAAAGACAAATACATTTAAAACTTACAAAGAGGGGACCATTACCCAATGTTCCATTTTTTAACATTAAGTGATTAATATTTTAGGCATTTATCTGTGCATATAGACAATTGGTCAAATATACAGATGGACAAATTATACCTAGTTAAATTGTACCAAAAGAGAGAGATCAGTCAATAGATAAATTTATAAAATTTGATCATATTTTGCATGGAATTTTAAAAATTGTTTTTAATTCATCAAAGGAAAAGAAACATAAAAGGGATCTCCTGATTTTTAGAAAAAAACAATATTACTGGAAATTATTTAAAGCCACCAAGAGATATTTATTAAATGCATCAGATTTTGAAGAAGAAAAAAGTTTAGAGAAGAGAGAGAGAGAACAAAGAAACATAATAAATCCCAGTGAGACTTTGGACTAAGTAAGAGACTACCACTCGAGCCAATGAAATCATGAACTTTTTACTTTACCCTGAAATTACAAAAGCCTACATCTCTATGGATATTCAAATTACTTCATTCAAATACAGATTTCTCTCCCTACTTCGTAGGTTCCACATCCTCCCCCATTTGATGTTAGTAACTACAGCTTCCTCAACTGATTAAATAAAATTGAAAACAACTCCTTGTGGACTTTACTTCCTGCCAGGATTGATCTAAATCTGTCCTAGGCAATGAAGCTCTTCCTTGCCAAACAGTCTACCTTGATTAACTTCACAAGTTCGTTCCCTTAGGATGCTCACCCCTCTGTGAAACAGAAATCCTGCTCCCCACTACTCGCAATTACCATTCTTCAGGGCATTTCTTCAAAACCCAATACCTGCTTTCTTTCAGCCAATCCTGTGGGAATCATGCATTCATCTGACCTAAGTATTCCACCTTGATATGCCTAAAACTCAACCATGAAATAACCTACGAGCATCCTAAGCCTGTTTTCAGGTTTCATTTACCATTTCAAGCCTGTGTTCAGGTTTCATTTATCATTTCTAAACTTCGACTCAGGATAAGAAGCACACCATTTAAATGTATGGCCATAATGCAAAGCCTAGAGGATTACTGGCTTTCTCTGTATCAAGTATCACCCAGAGCTGGGGGATCAAAACCTTTTCTTTTCTCTGGGGTTTAACCCCTGGCACTATTGGGAGAAGCTTGGGGTCTTGCAGGGCTAGAGGTCTGGCCAGTCCAATAGAAGCAGCTGTGAAGACTACACTCATCATTTCGACTGGCCAGCCTTGGTTTCCTCTCTAGGTTGTACTGCTTCTACTGTTGTATTTTACAGATGAGGCACCAAAGAGATGAAGTAATGTTCCCACGGTCACACAGCCTGGGTTCTGAATTCAGTTCAGTTCAATTTAGCTTCTTGTGAGCACCTTCTCCTCTGTGCTCAGTGCAAGAGACACGGAGATAAATGAGACCTGATAAAAGAGACTCTTGCCCGATGGAGATGCCTCCTCTGTGTACCATAGCACCTCATTCTAGTTCCTATGATAACATGTGTTATTTTGCCTATATTTAGGGCCTTTGCTCTGGCTGTTCCTTCTTCCTAGCACACTTTCCTCAGATGCCTGCATGACTAACTCCCTCACCTCTTTCCAGCCTTACCTCAATGTCTCTTTCTCAGTGAGTCCTACTCTGACCATCCCACTTAAAAATTCAACCTTCACCACCACCTCAACTCTACCCCATCTCAAAATCCTGACCTCCCTTACCCGGCTCTATTTTTAACTTTTTCCACAGCAATGATCCACATCTAACCTATTATACTATTTACTTATTCACTGTGTTTATTACTTATTAGCATTTCCCATCACTAGAATATGCTAATAAGTTCCACAAATGCAGGAATTTGTGTCTATTTTCATTCACTGATAGGCCCCAAGCTCCTAGAATTGTCATTGGTACATACTCCATAACTATTGGCTAAATGAATAAGTGAGTATCTGAATGAATGTACTTCTTACCTATACTCACAAACATTAAGCTCCATGAGGATAGAAGCAAGCCTCTTGTTCCCTGCTGAGTCCTCAGCAAATAACATAGTCACTGGCACTCTGTAAACACTATTGCATTTAATATTTAAATAACTACTATCTCATAACCATATGTGTGGAAATTAAACCACGTCCTAACTCCATGTTTTTACTTGGGTGAGAAAGAAACCGTCTTTTGTCTTCTATCTCTACTCTCATTCATTAGGTGAGAATGGGAGCCTTTATCTCACACATGGGAATTCCTTAATTCCAGATCTTCTCTTGCCTCAGTCCAGGTCTATAGTTTCTCCCAGTTTTCCAGAAAATGTATAGACAAAATAAAGAAAAAACACAAGTTCAGTATTGAAAGAGCTGAAGTGATTGATTGTCCCACAGTCTGGTTTTGTGGTAAACCACCATTAAAGACTTGAGGTAGTTGTATGAAATGTTCTTGAATGTGTTTCTCCCCTTTTTCATCTGCTCGTGAAAGTCGTGAACTTCCTCCAACACCTCTTCTAAGCTGAGCCCCATGCAAACTGATGTCACTTGTCAGACAGTAAATACATAATAGAAAGTGTTGTGGGCTTGCTTTGTTCATGCTTCAGTAACATCATAAAAAAAGGGATGGAATCGACAAGGAAGAAATTTAGAGTTGACTCCATGGGCATATATTGAGCACCTACTGGGTTCTAAAAGCTCTTGCATATGTAATTTTCATAAGGCGTCTGTTGCCCCTCATTTTGCACCTTTGGAGACCCAGGTACAGAAATGAAGATCACATTCAGTGGCAGAGCCTCTGTTGGAACCCAGGACTTTCTTCATGGCCACATCCCGTAATCTTTACATAAGTCTTCTATGGATACATTTAAATGTTAAATGATAATTGCATATCAGCAACAATGAAATTCCATATCAGGCTATTTCTGTTTCTCCACTGCAAGCTTACTAATTTGTGGCAGTAAGATCCTCAAGACTGAATAGCAAAGGTTGGTCTACATTTTTTGCCCAGATTGGAAATAAAAGACTGCGGTCAGGCTGTGTCAGCCTCTCTGAAGTACCTTGATGAAGATGTCTGATTGCCTGATCAGCAAAGCTGGGACATAGAGCTTTTATTTCGACCATAAAACGTGAGCCGTTCATCCTGGACATATTCCTCTCTCCTGTGTTTCATTTTCCTGAGGATCCAGCTGATGGCATTCGGGGGAGAAGAGACTGATTTTAAGATGATTAATCTTTTCAGCCTCAGCCAACCCTGAAACCTGAAGCATTATTCGCCGTGGTCTGGTGAGCTGCCTGGGCAGGTTCAGATTTGCCTCTGCTTCCCTCAGATGGGGGCCTGTCAGTAGGCACTTCAGTGTGAACCGACCTGACAGATTGCTAGGACAACCTGAGAGAGAAAGCAGGATGCAGGAGGCCTGTCCCTGGAGACTCGGATGATGAGTTGTCTGGAATGATCAATATACAGGCCTCTGACCATGCAGAGTTGGCCTGGAAAGGGCGGGGGTGGGGGGAGAAAAAGAGAGAGAGATGCTGTCACTGGCAGCAATGCTTCTTCCCCAATTAGAATCAAAATGCAGCTGCAAAAGGACCCAGGCCCTGGTGCCCAATTAGCTCCATCTTTCATTGTGACCGTGACTACCTGATTCCTTGAGTACAATAGCAATTGACATTTTCCCAACACCCTCCTAACATAGAAGGAAGCAGTCTGGGGTGCTGAGAATAGTATCTTTAAAGAGCATAAACCTGCCTTACAAGGTTATTGGTGATTCAATGACATAACCCGTAGGATACGATAGTCTCTGGCACATACTGCAGCTGCTCTATAAAATGGGAACAGTGCCTGCGTAATCAGGGGTATCTTTGCAGTCATAGATAATAAATACCTGTAACAGTGCCTGACATGTAAGGTCTACAGTGTGCTCAGTAGTCAGTCACTCAGTAAACAATGGCATATTGGCCAATGGCCTCAGCAGTATTCACAGAAGCCAATGTGTCTGATCCACTAAGTCTGATTTGCTCAGAGCTTTAGGTGCCTTTTCACTGGGGAAAATTCATTATTGAACTAAATGGGGTCATACATGGCCTTGTGAGCATGGACATGAAGACTCACCCACAGGAGTGTGGATGTTATGGTTCCTTGGGGAGATGTACGAAGTAATCAGTACAGAGCTGTGTGTCCCTCTTCCCTGGATGAGTGTGTTCCGACCTGGGAGACTGAATTGTCTGGACCGTTGCCCGGATGTTCATCTTTCCTAAGAAAGTCAGGAAAGCCTGTGCTAGATGCCACTCAAGCCTTTCTTATCTATTTTCTTCCAACTGTGCAGGCCTTTATAGGAAGGAAAATAAACTGTTGGATTCCCTGTGACAAGTCCAGGTATAAGTGACAGATTGAATAATAGGAAATAACTTGTATTGGGTATCAGCTATGTGGGGATAGAAGGAATGTAAACCTTCCCCATCCTCCATGCTTGAGCCAACTAGAATTTGCAAATCCTATATAATAAAGAGGGAATATGCAAATTGACCGTCACTCTGTCAATTTGCACCCACAGCTGAGGCTAAGTTCCCATAACGAGCCTTAAGGAGCAATCAGCAGGGACCTGAGGCTGCGCGCCCACCCACCTCCTGCATGGGGCTTGACAAGGGACCTCAGGTCATGCCTTCAACCTGCAGGGCTTGACAGGAGATCTCAGGCTGCTCCCCCCACCCTGGCACCAGGCCAGAGGAACTCAGGCTGCACCCTCTTCCCTGGTGCCAGGCCAGGGGACCTCAGGCCATGCCCCTGCCCTGGCCCCAGGCCAGGGGACCTCAAGCTGTGCCCCCTGCCCTGGCACCAGGCTGGGGGATCACAGGCCACTCCCTCCACCCAGCAGGGCTTGATGGGGGACCTCAAGCCGTGCCCCCATGCCCTGGCACCCAGGGGACCTGAGGCTGCACTCCCCCTCCTGGCAGGGCTTGACAGGGTGGGACTGGCAGGGCTTGACAGGGTGGGACCAGCTGGGTATGGATCTAGCCCAGTGAAGGGGGGCTGTCCAGGTTTGGGTCTCAAGCAATTTTGAGGTGCACGTGAATGGTTGAAGACTTGACTCTGGGTTCCATGGTGCACCCCAGACTCTGACAGGAGGAAGATTTTCATATACGTTTTACTAATTTTCTTTTAATCTCTGACACTTCTATTATAGAGAAAGGGCAAATAGCAATATTAAAATATTTCCTCTAATTAATCCCCTTTTAATGTGCACGAATTTCGTGCACTGGGCCACAGTACAGGTTGATATAAGAGTAGATGGGAGGGGCAGTTAACTTCCAGCGAGGGTGTGGGGAAGGGAGAAGGAGTGGTCCCGGGACTGATGGAAGAGATGACAGAGTGATTTTCACAATGCAAACACAATCCTATGAGACATATTAATATCATTTCCTCAAAGTGTCTTGCAGGACAAAGGCACAGACCATGACAGCTGAAACACATGTTAGAGAATGTTTTTGGCCTGTTAATGGTTATAGAAGGTGAAGCACAAAGAAGTTAAGTAACTTATGCAGGTTCACATAGTAACGATCATGTCGATGGCAGAATTAGCACTCTGACCTCCTAACTCCATCCAAGGTCCTCCCTATGTCCAGGTTGCCTTCTGATTTTGAAATACTTAATTATCAAGTGTATAAGAGGGTGAAAGAATGCTTTGAAGAAGAGAAAACAGTTGGAAATTGATCATTTGCAAAGTAAGAGCAACTAAAGTTCAGATTTCATGTTTCCAGTCCCTCATCCCCCTGGCAGGAAAATATTTTGAGAAAGTTTACTATGTATGCATTTTTATATCAGATTTAAAAGACACCATGTTACATTCTCCCTCCAATACTTGTAGAAATAACTTTCACTCACTTCTAGAGAATAAAAGGAGTGAAGTAAAAAAAAAAAAAAAAAAAGTACTTAGCAGTTCTTATGCTAAAAGTTTTTCCTATGTCACCTCATTGAATCCCTGCAACTATGCTGAGATTTAGGAATGATTAAGCCCATTTTATAGTGGACAAAGCTTAGGTTAGTCCACTGATTTTTGCCAACAACACTCAGAAAGAGGTGGACTCACTTGAATGTGTCCCTTTATTCCAACATCTGTGCATTTTGAACCACCCTGAGCCACTTCTTTTAACAATGGAACGTACCCATACAAGCCAGGCACGGAGGGACAAGCAGAGAGAAGACTTTGTCCAGCAGCTTTTGTTCTCTCTCCTGCTGCATGGAAAGGTGAGAACCAGGTCTCCTCTCATCAAGCAGAAGCCTCCACTTCAAGAGACAGGAAATTGAGTTGAAGCACTCTGCTTCTTGGACCTTAAAGTTGTCATGGAAACCGAAGCTTCTCCAGCCCAAGCAAGTTCACAGCCCAGGAGCGAGTAATTTGCTGGTTCATTTGTTCCTTTATAAACGCATTTGCAAAGGCTAGATTTGGGAGCCTCTGACCCTCAGTGGCTTCTGATCCAACACAGGAGATGAAACACATTCCCAGTCTTGAATGGGCTTTCCACTCCAAGGAGCCAGCAGATTGCTTTGCAACTTAAGACGAGGAAAGGGCTGTTTCTTTTGTGTGTCAGTTTCCTTATCAGAAAATAGAGACAATGATATTTCTCTCATAGGGTTTTTGTGAGAATTGGATGAAATATAAATGCACGAAATTAAAGCCTTAAGTTGTTGTTGTTTTATATGTTTTTATTGATTTCAGAGAGGAAGGAAGAGGGAGAGAGAGATAGAAACATCAATGATGAGAGTGAATCATTGATCGGCTGCCTTCTGTACGCCCCACACTGGGGAACGGAGCGCTGGGCAGGAATCAAACCTCCTGGTTCATAGGTAGACGCTCAAATACTGAGCAATAAATTCTTAAGTTTGTTTAACTGCAAAGTAGACATTATCATATCTATATCTCAAGCTATTTACAAGGACTCAATAAGATAAAATCATGTGACAAAATGGTACTTGGCACATGGCCGGCCCAATAGGAGGTTCTCTGTAGGTTGTCATTATTGTCACTGACTAGCTTTTATTCTAAAGACCCTTTGAGAGGATCATCACACCAGTGGGCTTTGCCTTCTACCGGCCCTCTGTTAAATCAATTTGTGTCTTGTCTTCTGCTATCAGTTTCCTCTTAGTGCTGTAACAAACTATCTTCCTCAATCTCCCAACCCAGCAATGGCGGTCTAGTCCTTCTCATGTAGCATCTCTCTGACCTATTCTTCTGTCTTCTCTTCCATGGTTAGGGACTCCATTGGCTCCTCCCAGATAATCCTACATAATACCCCCATCTCAAGGACCTTTTGCCCTTATCACATCAGCAAGTTTTGCCATATAAAGTAACATACAGGTACTGGGGAGTAAGGCGTGGACGCCTTTGGCAAGAGGGGCTTGGGGATTATTCTTCCTACCATATTCTGGGCAACCGTGAGACACATCATGTGCTTTTTCCTGTTCTTAGGGGCACTGTCCCTGTGAGTTCTCTCCACCCTTGCCATTGCACTATACCAGTCTCACAGTGGTTCAGCCTAAGTCGACCCTCTGACTAACATTCTGTTATGACCCATGATTATTAAATGTCACTGCAGCCCTAACCGGTTTGGCTCAGTGGATAGAGCGTCGGCCTGCAGACTCAAGGGTCCCAGGTTCGATTCCGGTCAAGGGCATGTACTTTGGTTGCTGGCACATCCCCAGTGGGGAGTGGGCAGGAGGCAGCTCATCGATTTTTCTCTCTCATCGATGTTTCTGACTCTGTATCCCTCTCCCTTCCTCTCTGTAAAAAAAAATCAATAAAATATATTTTAATAAGTAAATAAATAAATGTTACTGCAGTCTTAGCACAATAGAGGGTGTGGATGTTTTGGGTTGGAGAGGGTTGCTTGCAAAAACACACAGGTTGGTTAACAGGAAGTTCTCTGGCCTCACAGAGGTAGGCAGGTTTTGAGCTGAGTTCTGCCCCACCACTTGACAGCTGGTGTGACTCTAGATCATCCAAATCCATATTTTCTCATCTGTAATATAGGGCCAGTAAATACACGGCAGGGCAGTTGTGAGAACTGAATGTGCACTTAATAAACGACTCACATCTCGCTCCTGGAATCCAGTCCACGGTGTCCTTATAAATGTGACCATCAAATCACAAAGTCCTTGGACATGTGGTCTGAGTCCCACATTCCTAATCAAGAATTCCAAGCTCGGCTCTAGATTCAGACACATCTATCTATATTTAAATCTTGGTTCTGCCACATACTAGCTTTTTTTTTTTTTTTTCATTTTAGCTCTTTGAGTCTCATTTCCTTTATGAGATCAAAACTGCCCGCATGGCAGGATTGCTGTCAGAAATAATAAAGTGAAATTCATTCTGTTTGGTGTTGGGCACTTTGTGTGCATCTTCCCGTTGTTACATGTCTATCACAATCTTTTGAGTTAATGTCCTCATTATCTGTATTTCATAGATGAGGGAGTTGTCATCTATGGTTCAGAGGCCATCTGAGAGGTGAAGTAACATACCTCCTGAAATTTACAACTAGGCATGGCAGAGTTGGGGCTGAAACCCAGGTCTCTTCTCTCTCCGACACTTAGCATATAACCCAACTGCTGTCTTCCAGTAAATTGAGTGAGACGGTGAATTTAGAGTCCTTAGCACATTGTGGGCACTTACTAAGCACAGTTTCATCAGGTACCCCAGTATCTCACAGCCACGGCCCTCAGCCTTCAGGATGCGTGGCTTTACTCTTCCCTCCCTAGACTCCCCGGCTTGGCCAGGGGGCACCACACACCGAAATGCAGGAGGGGCAGGAGGATGGGAGAGCCACTGCATTATTCATGTCTAATTCCTCTTGTCTAATGGACTTGTTAAAAGCACTGTGGGTGGGAAGTGTGAGTCTTAATGGCATTTTATAAAAGTTGCTGTGATGAATTAGCACATAAAGCAAATTAAAAACAGCTTATCGCTTTTTAAATTAAGTGATGAGGCATTGGAGCATTTTCCCCAGATGTGACGATCCATTAATATCCAGAGGAGCCAGGCACTGCTGAAACGTGTCAGCTGCTTGTTTTTAGGGACCTGACAAGTCTGAATCAGTGTGATCCTAGAGGGAAAGGTTGTCCGAGCACTCATGGAAAGAGAGTCGCCACTCCCCTTCCTCAGGGACACTGATTGCTGAAGGCCAGAGGGGAACCTCCCCTCAGGGATTCTTGGGAAGAGAATGGAGTGCATGACATGAGTGTTTGACCCTGTTGGGCACCTCTGGGAACCTATGGGGATGCTGAGACTCTGGAGAAGTGGGACTTCTGAAGGTCACCTGAAACATTTCCCAGACCTGCACCGAGGATCCACTTAGTGCCCAGTGCTGTACTGGGTCCTGAGGATAGAGAGGCTTTTAGATGTCTATCCAGAGGCCACAAGACAGCTATGCTAAGTGGCCCACTGAGACCCAGTCCATTTTTTCAGAATAACAATTATTATAGCAATAATAAACAGTTGCTGAGCAGTCATTAGTGCCAAGTTGGTGTTGCAATACTTTGCATATATTATGTCATTTAGTCCTCAGCTGCTGTTATTACTGTGCTAGTTTTACCGTTAATAACACTTGAAGCCCAGAGAGGTCAAGTAACTTGTTCAAGGTCACTCAGTTAAAAAGTAGCAAACCCAGGCAGTCTGATGCTAGGGCCTGCCTTCTCAGCCACCACCTGCCAGCTTTCCTGGTGGCTTTCCTACCTCTACTCCCTACACTTTCCAGTCAGAAGGAGCCAAACCAGAGCTTAGAGAATTTTTAAGATAAGAAATACTGGGATAAGCCAGGCCAGCTTGGTTCCATGGTTGAGCATCAACCTATGAATCAGGAGGTCAGGGTTTAATTCCCCGTCAGGGCATATGCCCAGGTTGCAGACTGGATGGGAAGTGGTTGCAGAAGGCAGCCGATCAATGATTCTCTCTCATCATGGATGTTTCTATTTCTCTCTCCCTCTCCCTTCTTCTCTGAAATCAATAATATATAAATAAATGGCCAAGAATGAGGATTTTGAGTTCAGAGCTTGTTCTAGATCCATTCTCTACCATAGATGTATGTGTGGCCTGGGGCAGGTCCCTTAACTTCCTGAGTTTCCTTCTGTTGTCTGTAAAGCACATGAATTTCTACTTTTTGGGTTGCTCTGATGTCAACTAAGACAATGAATGCAAAGTTAAATTATCATTAGTCATGATTGCCATCACGGTTATCGTCCTTGCCACCTTGTCACCACCTCTGCCACCTCCCAGATTGAGGAGGAGATGAAGTAAAAAGAATTGAGCTGGGACTCGCGATCAGGAGACCTCACCTCCAGTCCTAGGTCAAGTATCTGGGTTTAGTCGGTGGGCCCTGCCAGATAGATCCCTTATCTACAGTAAGGAGATACCACTGTGTATGTGGACATAGATATTTATAGGGTTGGATTGAATCACAAATGAGATAGTGCATATGAATATGCTTTACAATCTCCAGGGACTGTTGGGTCCCCAAGATAACTCCTGGGTCAATGATTCACTAGGAGGGTTCGCACGCTCTAACTTCATCATACTCATAACTGATTTATTAGAGCGAAAGAATTCAAAGCAAAATCAGCGCAGAAAGAGAGCATGAAAACTGGGTACTGGCTTCCAAGAGTCCCTTCCCAGTGGATTCACCCAGGACATGGCCAGTTCCTCCGGCAACACATTGTGCCAACAGGTGTAAAATATTGTCTACTGGAGAAGCTCATTGGAGACTCAGGGTCCAGGGTTTTTATTGGGGGCTGATCACACAGGTATCCTCTGGCTGGCAAATTCCCAGACGCCCAGAAGAGAAGCCAGTGTTCGGCATCATGTTACTAGTTACACAGTTCAGGTGAGAGTGGAAACTGTGAGAAACTTCCCAAAACGTAAGTTCCCAGAAGTAAGCCAAGAGCCACTCTTGCAAGCAGGCCTTCTGGAGGGTAGTGGCCTCAGGACTGCCATGTCAGCAAGTTTGTGCACAGAGTAGCATTTGTAGAAAGGTTTTTGTGAATATACACTCAAAAGGGAAAGGGGGAATAATAATAACAACAGTTCATACTTATTGTCACTATGAGCCAGGTACCGCTGTGCATGCTTTCCATGTATTATTGCCTTAGGTAACATTTCAGCCATACAATTCCTTCACGGAGGTACTGCTATCATCACTCTGTTACATAGGACAGAACTGAGGCCTCAGAGAGGGTACGTAGCCTGCCTGGGTAACCAGCTCTATGACTTGTAGGAAATCATAGGCCAGGATATGGCCCTCACAGTGTGGCCCCTCGGTCTATATTCTTAACACCGGTGTTACACTCTGCTATGCGGCACCTCCCAGGGCTGGGTGCTTTGTATGTGTTATTTTATAAATGCTCACAACAGCTCCCTGTGAAGGTAGTTATTGGACTAATTTTGCATGAAAAAGCCTGTGGCTCAGGAATGTTAATTTATGTCGCATCACCCAGAGAAGTGACAATTTCCAGAGTGGGTCTATGTCCTCTCCCACCCTATTCTCCTGCCACAGGCTTTGTTGAAACTTTTGGTAGGAACATACAAATGGCCAGCGTAGAAAGGAGTCATTCTGGGGCTGAAACCTAAAAACTCCCCCCACATTTCTCCCATGGGGTTAGAGTTAATGGAAGAAGGGGTGGTGTTGCAAGGAATTTGACTTTTCCTGCAGCATTTCAGAGCTTTAGATGCTGCCTTCAGCTCTTTTCAGTTGCCATGACAGCAGATGTGGCATTTCTTTCATAAGGAGGGGAGAAAATGAGAAGAACCCCGCTTAGTCCTCAGTGATATTAAAAAAGTCTGTTTCCGAGATCTAGCTAATCTTTCTTGCATAGTGGTTGCACTCCAGGGAAATTCTTAGAATGGAATCACAGGGGAATAAAGAGGGAGATGGAAAAATCTGCTTCTCTAGAGAAATCGTATGCTATGTGTGGTGGTGGTGGTTTGTGTGAGTGGGGCATACAGGAGGAGGGGGCCAATATAGGACTTGAGACAAATTGTACCTTCTGAAGGAATAGCTGGTTATTTATTATAAGGTCTCGGTCATCATTTTAATTCTGCTTCCAACTCCCTCACCCCAACATACATGTTGGGCTTTGCTAGACTAAGCAAATGCTCTTTGGTAGGTAAAGCATGATACATAAAGCAAGACATACAACCCACAGTGATCACTGCAGTGATGAGGTGGGTTCCGCATTCTTTAGAAGCAACAAGATTTGTCTCGTCCATATAATGTTGATCTACCTATACACACACATAAACATAGGTGTATAGATTTGCATTATTGCATTTTAAGCATATAGTCATTTCATTATAGTAACCTCTGCAACCATCCAATTTCAGTTATGGTCCAGTATTCCAGTTGAGTGGAGAGATCACAGTCCCCTGTGAGTGGGCATTTGAGTTTTTACCATTTTCCCTAGTATAAAGGAAAGGGTTCTACAGAATGATATATCTGAGAGGATTTGTCCGTAACACAAATGTTTCAGAAAGATGCCCATGTTGCTCTTCATTATTTCCTTCTTTTTTATGATTTTAAAAAATGGACCAGAGTGGGAAAGAAAAAACAATTTTCATCAGGTACTAACCTATCTTTACCATTTCCTGTTATCACCTTGTCACAAATGATGGTCCCCAAGAAAAGCACCCCAGTTTCAGGAGTCTAGAGGCTCCCCCTGCAACCACCAAGGGGAAGCAAGAACTAGCCTCCATTTGTGACCAAAGCAACAGGCATGTGGACTGCGATTTGGGAGTTAGTCCTAGAGGCTGGATGATGAGTGCTCAGGGCAAGAGTGAAAAATCAAAACTGTGAATCCTAACTCTGTGCTCCAGAGAGTCCTAACAATGTCCTCTCTTGTTATTCCCTCCAGAGCCATGTTTGACTATGACAAGAGCAAGGACAGTGGGCTGCCAAGCCAAGGACTTAGTTTTAAATACGGAGACATTCTCCATGTTATCAACGCCTCTGATGATGAGTGGTGGCAGGCCCGGAGAGTCATCCTGGATGGAGACAGTGAGGAGATGGGGGTCATCCCCAGCAAACGGAGGTAAGAAGGCCTTCTCTATTTCAGACCACTTGCTCTTCCGCTCTCCGGGGAGGGGAGATGAGGGAGGATGAACATGGGGCAAACTGTTCACAAGTATCTCTTTGAGTGGGATAGTCAGTCTGCGGGGAAATTGTTAGTGGTGACAGGTGACACGAATTAAATAGTCTCACCCCCCCCCCCTTCATATCAGGGTTTTACTGAAATTGGTGACTGTGATAGGGCATAAAGGAAAGAGCTGCCGACACTGCCTTCCTCAAACTTCGACCAGCATTCCCAATTGCAAGATTGAGCTCATCAGCTTGCATGCTGACTTACACCCTCAGAAGGCTTATTCCCTAGGTTCAAAATTTAACAAATAATTTCATAGAAAGACCAGGTGCCAGCCAAAGAAAGTAGATTGTTTACTAAGATAAGGCCCTGGTTGTGTTACCTCCAAATATTGAAGGAAATCAACTGCAAACTTCCATTCAATTCCAAATCCAGATGCTTGGGACACGAGCTGTCAAATCAGGTGAGGTGGAAAGACTGAGTTTACAACTACTTTTCACTCCTTTAGTTAGCCTGTTCCCCACGCTGCCCTACAACTTTCCACTCACTCCCACTCATATTTAGTTCCATGCTTCCTAGGTTGAGAGTATTACGCTCTTTCTTTTCTAAGTATTTGTTCAACTCTGCTTTAGAAAGGCAGGAATATACTTCAGAACAGCCAAGTCCTTCATCTGTCCCAGCAGCTTCTAATCTTCACCAGCAGAAAGGAGCTTCCTTTCCCCCAGATACTAAGAACCAAATTATCTGCACTCCAGAGAAGAGAAATGGCAAGCAATGAGAGTCGGAAACAATGCTTATTCAGAGCAGTCACCATGAGCTGCGGTTTCTCAAAGGGCTCGCCTCACATCCAGACCCCCAACACCTCTGTAGAATCCTAAGTGCCACATACAACATGGTCCAGTGACTTGAGTTGGCTTGAAACATAGTGGAAAGATGTAAATTATACCGAAGAATAACCCCACATGGCATTTACAGCCCAGAGAAGACTGTCTCCTATCTTTCTCTGCCTGTGGCCTCATAGCCTGGGGAGAATGGGGGGTGGGGGGAGGGTAGCAGGCCAACTATTCACAGCTGCTCCCTCACCTTGAAGGATGGATTTGCAGGGAAGCACTGAAACTCCAGGAAACCTTCCGACCCACCTGCCCATGCCTAGGACCGCCACCCCCCACTCCCCCTCCTCCCCCCCACAGCAGACCAGTCCCTGGGGCTCGCCAAACCTCTGGGCACCTGGATAGCTGCCTCCCGTTGCTTTGGAGGACATTCAGAGTTTGTGCCATGGCTTGTAATGTTTTCTGAACGATTTTGTATTCAGAGCATTTCTCTCAGCCCTAGTTTATATTCTGTGTTTCTCCATTTTCATTTACTTCAAAAAAGAATATGTCAAAGCAATATGCATTTTCATTTGGTTTGATTTAATTAACCAAAGCTGTCTGAGGGGCTGCTCTAATAGAAACAAGCCCCAAGGATGAAATGGGTGGGGAAGGAACGCTCTGTGGAATAGACTTCAGCTCATGTTAAAGTGCTTTTACCAGTCAGAGCTGCCCAAAGATGATGTGGAGTACCTGGAAGATAGAGAGCTAGAATAATGATTTTCACATCAGGGGAGCATTATGAACACTTAGATATGCCCACCCCCTACCTCCCCCACACACACCCCTCGCGCCTTCCCTCCCCGCACCCCCCCCCCATGCGCACATACACACTAAGATTCTAATTCAGTCCACCTGGAAGGGTCCTGGAAATCTTTATTTTTCTGTAAATTCCTCCAGGTGATTCTGATAATAGAAGATGTGGTGTCGAGAAAATTGTACAAAGGATTCAGGCTTTGGATGGGAGAGTTGAACTGTATGATTTTTCAGCCTCTTTCCAACCCTGTGGTTCTGTGATTCTAATCAGCCTTGTCAATACTTCTTCCTTTGTTGGATTACACACCCTTTTCTTCCCAAAAAACATTCTAGGTGCTATTCTTCTTGTGACCTTCCACCTGCTAGTGGTCATTCTTAAGTTGGCTGTCTTTTTGATGGGGATGAGAATCCTTTTAACAACCATACTACAGCTGGCCTGGAAAAGAAGTTTGTCTAGTAAATCTAATATTGATATTTGTTTGTATTATATCTCATGAGGGACCAGTTCCCTCCTTCATATGTGTGCATGTATGTGCCTGTGGGGGGGGGGGGGGCTGTAAATTAATTTCTCTAAAATTTTCTCTTTAGAATTTAATTCATTCCAAAGTTATACATTTCACTGTAGAAAAGTGGAAATTTTTAGAAAAGTATAAAGAAACAATTAAAATCATATCTCACAAAGTTCTTTTTTTTTAAAGAAATCTTTATTGTTGAGAGTATTACGGATATCCACATTTTTCCCCCCACTGCTCCCCTCCACCCAGTTCCCACCCCACTCAGGCCTTCACCACCCTACTGTCTGTGTCCATAGGTAAGATCTTTGGTTAATCTCTTTCCACCCCCTTCCCTCTGAGATTTGTCAGCCTGTTCCATTCTTCCATGCCTCTGATTCTCTTTTATCCACCCATTTATTTTGTTCATTACATTTCGTGTTCATTTATTTTAATTTTTAGATTCAATTTTTGATAGATATGTATTTGTTGCTATTTTATTGTTCATATCTTTTATTCCCCTTCTCCTCCTCCTCCTTCTTCTCCTCCTTTTTCTTCTTCTTCTTGACTACCCTTTAACATTCCATTTTTTTGCTGGTGATGAACTCCTTTAGCTTTTTCTTGTCTGTGAAGCCCGTTATCTGACCCTCAATTCTAAATGAGAGCTTTGCTTGGTAGAATAATCTTGGTTGTAGGTCCTTGCTATTCATCACTTTTGAGTATTTCTTGGCACTTCCCCCTTCTGACCTACAAGGTTTTTCTTGATAAATCAGCTGACAATTGTATGGGCACTCCCTTGTAAGTAACTTAACTGCTTATCTCTTGCTGCTTTTAACATTCTCTCTTTGTCTTTAACCTTTGGCATCTTAATTATGATGTGCCTTGGTGTGGGCCTCTTTGGGTTCCTCTTGTTTGAGACTCTCTGTGCTTGCTGGACTTGTAATTCTTTCACCGGGTGTGCCCCTGTGTGGGCTGTTTGCTCTTGTAGTTGAGCCTTGATTGCTCTTGGTGTCTATGGGAGGAGTTGGCCTCCAGGTCAATTGGCTGTGATGACCAGCTATGACTACAGTGGGAGAGTTGCTGTGCAGGAAGCAAGGCCCAGCTGTGAAGCAAGGCAGGCTGGTGCTAGTGCTAGGTCTTGGCCCTTTTATTGTTAGGTTTAGGGCACACTGTCACCAACTGCATCTTGTTTGAGAGATTTTAGCAAAATCTGTAGCCTGAGCAGGGACAGGCCATTCATGTGGAAAATTGAGTACAACCAGGTTGGGTGGAGCTGTAAATTGGATTGGGTGGGGTCTCAGGAAATCACCAGGGTGGAACAAACAGTCTGGGCCAAGCTGATGGAAGCTCTATTTGGCTGCCAGTCAGCCCAGGGACAGGGAAGTCCCAGCACTAGAACAATGAACCCTGCGAGCAACCCTGTCTAGGAGAAAGCCTCCCTCAAGTTCCTGCCCTGATAGCAGACAATCCAGTTCCTCCCCATATAGGTCTGGGTGCCCCTAGTGCTATAGCTTAGAAGAAGCAGGATGGTGTAAGTTCCTGCCTGGTTCTTTAAAAGGAACACCTGGGTCTTCACCAGCCTCCGTGTCACTCATGCCCAATCCCCACTGATTTTCATGGTCCAAAGTTGCAGGGACTTCTCTTCCCAGCTCTGGGACCCTGGGGTAGGGGTCTGGTGTGGGGCTGAGACCCCTTGCTCCTCATGGGCAGCTCCACAGAGTCTATCTTCTTCCTGATTAAAAAAAGGGCACAGGTGGGTGCCAGTCCAGCCCGTTCTGTGCCTCTGCCTCGCCTACCAGTCTCAATGTGCTTCCTTTTTTGCTTGTCTAGCTGTAGGACTTCTGTTCAGCTAGCTTTCAGCCAGTTCTAAATGTTGGTTGTTCTGTGTTTTAGTTGTAATTTTGATGTGATTGTGGGAGGCAGCAAGTACAGGCGTTTACCTATACCACCATCTTGGTTCTTCGCAGAGTCTTATGTACTTACTTTAATGCAATTTAAAGCCTGTCATAAGCCTATTCTGAGCCTACTCTTTAATACTTTACTTCTAATGAGGCAGCCTTATTTCAGATTTCATTCAGCTCAGAATAAATGGCAGCTGGTACAAATATAATTTAATACTACATTGGGGTTATTTTTCCATCCTTAATTTCCCTATAGCCCCTTTTATGAGCATAGTTCAGCTAGTGGAGTGGATCTGGAAAAATCTTATAATGGATACATCAGTGTGTGACATTACCCCTTATAAAGATGTTTCCCTATTACTATTCCATTTAATCATTCCAGTAAAACCAAGATGAAAATGATTACCCTCCATTTTTTGAAGACGGTGAATAAATTTTATTTACCAAAACACCCCTAGGACATGCTAGACACTGTTCTAAGTCCTTTACAATTAACTTATTTAAACTGCATTGCAACCTTGTAAAGGAAGTGGTGTTATTATTTTCATTTGATAAATCAGGAGGTTGGTTAACTTGCCTAAAATTGCTTAGCTAGTACATGACAGAATTGGGATTTGAATGCAGGCTGCAGAATTGATGTTCCTAATTCATATCCAATCCTATCTCCCAACATTACAAAAGTAAGACTTCTTAAAATTTAATTCAGCAAGCATTGCTTGAGCAGCATCTGGGTGCCAAGGGCTGTCATCGGGCCACTATCTGGAGCCCAACATTTATGGGCAGCATCTAGCTGAGGTACATCTGCACTGTAATTAAAGCAATGAGGGCTGTATTGTAAATAAAGGTATTACCCTATTTAGCTCAGGCTGCCCTAACAAAATACCACAGATTGGGTGGTTTAAACAATAAACATTGATTTCTCACAGTTCTGGAGACTGGGAGTCCAAATTCAAGGTGCTGGCTAATTGGGTTCCCAGTGAGGGCCCTCTTCCTAGTTGGCAGATGGCCTTCTTGCTGTCTTCTTACATGGCTGAAAGAGAGCTTGTTTTTTCATATGTCTCTTCTTCTAAGGGCACTAATTCCATTTATAATGTCTCCATCTTCCTGACCTAATTCTCTCCCAAAGGCCCCACCTCCAAATACCATCACACTGGGGATCATGGCTTCACTAGATGAACTGTCAAGGTGGGGGCTGAGGGCACAAATGTTCAGACTATAGCAGGTGTCAAGAGAAGTGAAAGGGCAGCAGACAGAAGGATAGATTCCATCTGATGACAGCACTGCCTCTGTATTGTGCCAGGTGCTTTCAAATATACAATTGCATTTAATTTTCACAAAAGCCTTATAAGGAAACCAAGGGTTACAGCCAGCCAGTAACTGAATCCAGGTCTCTCTGGTAGTCGACCATGTGGCTTTCCATTACACCAGGAGTGTACCATTCCCAATTAAGGAGTTCTTACTAGGTTTTGGACACTGTGTGAAACAATTTTCTTGTATTATCTCATTTAACATTCACCATGATTTTTTGAAGTCTGTGTTAATATTCTAATTTTAACCACATGAACCTGAGATCCTAAGAGGGTGAATGACCTGCCTGAGGTCATAGAGCTAGTAAGCGGTAGAGGCAAAATTCAAATCCAGGCTTGTGTGATTTCAAAGCCTGGGCTCTTAACATAAATCTCTGTTTTCTGAGGCTCCATAGTTTGGGAATGGCCAAGCTGAGATTTGTTCCACACTCTTCAATCCCATACTAGTATATATTGCCCCACAGTGACTGGTCACCTGGGCTCTCAGATGACAGATTGCAGCTGGCATTGCATAAGGGTATACTTGCCTACTTTCACAGCAAGCCTGTGGCCAGTAACATGGATGGCATTTCCATTCTCCATGCAACAGAGCCTTGTGGAGCACAGCCAAAGGAACACCCAGCACCAAATGATGTTCCCACCATCTAGCACTCCAAGCCTGACTTCATTATGGGGTTGGCCAGCACCTGAAAAGGCCAGATGGGAATTGGCTGAGAGGGTAGAAGGAGACAGCTGGGCTCATTAAAGCATGACCATGTGGTTCTCTCTGGAGATGCTTGGTGTCAGAACCGATGGCTCATATTCTGCCATCCAGTTTATATTTTCCATGTTTTGGTCAGCGACCAAACCAGGGCAGAGAGGATTATTTCTGCTTAAACAATCTAATTAATTGCTTGCCTCTCTTGAGTGTGAGAGAAGTACAGCGGTTCTTCTCAACTCTCTTCTATATACCTTTTCCTTAGGTAAAGATTTAGGACACTTAATATCACCTATTTCTGCCAAAGGAGTCTTACCTAGTAAAGTAATTAGAAAAGGTGATGCTAAATTTACCAAGTGAAAAGGTCATTAAATAATGAACAGTTGGTTTTTTTTGCATGTGTGTGTGTGTTTTATCAGACACGCTGGTTGTTTGGTCACACCACTTAAAGTCTCTGAGCCTCAGTTTTCACATTCAGGTCAAGAACTAGTAGCCTCCTTGAGGGTTAATTTATTCATGCATGTATTTAACAAAGATTCATTAAGTTCCTACTCTATTCCCAGGCCTCTGTTAAGCCCTGGATCATTGTACAGATGATAGATAATATAAGCAAAGTGCTTAGAATAACTGATACTTTTGTGCATTCACAAAGGATAGATATTGTCCTTTCTTGAGATTTTGAGCTTTTGGTGCTCAAAGCACTGTGTAAGGCCCTGCTTCCCAGCCCTAACTCTCACTTCAGCAATAAGCTATCCACATGCATCCCAAGAAGCCATTGGAGAGAAGAAGGGACTGAGTAAGGTGAGAAAGAAAAGACAAGTCATAGTCACTACCAAGGAGGGAGGTAGTAGTAGTCACTACTACCAAGGAGGGAAATCCAAGGGGCCATCAGTGTGGACCTCGGTGATAAGAAAGCAAGACTATGGTAGGGTTTCTGTGAACACTAAAAAGACTGCTGACGAGAGAAAGCAATCACATACTTATCACATAATGTTGCAAACATGCATTTGGCTAACCTGAATGTCAGAGTTAAGAGAAAGTTAATTCTTAATATTGAGGCCAGTCTATTAAGATATGGTATTATCTCAGTGGTTATATGCTTAAATTGGATCATGGTTTAGTTAATTCAGGGCATTTTGGATATGGGAGTACAAGCGGAGGGGTTGTTATTGTGATAAACTCAGCCCAGACTAATAAGGAATTGTATTGACCATAAAGCTATGTACTTCCCATCCAGAACATCACGTTTTTCTGAGAATTCCTATTGGATAAGGGAGGTGTGGAAGGCCCTTGAATGCTGTTTCTGAAACTGAGTGGATGTGTACAGTCACTAAAGTTAGCTGTTAGCAAGTACTTGTTCAGGCCCTATTTCTACCACTTTCTAATGACGTACACTTCAAGTCTCAGCTTACCCAGCCATAGAATAGGGTTGATAACACCTACATCACTGGGTTATAGTGGGGACCAAATGAGCTCATGTAAAAGTGAAGGGATTTTTCGTTAATAATTATATGTTAAAACTTCAGCCACCACTTATATGTCATCATTATCATTATTAATGAAACCATGCCACCTATACAAGGAGGGCTTTAAAAATTATTTACTAATTCTGTTGCCTGTTTGAAGAGTAATAATACACCATATCAAATATTAGGTGTGTATATATGTGTTTGTGTCTGTCTGTTCATCTATCAGACAACATTCTTTGCAACCCTTTTAAGATTTAAGGGATAGACCATTACAAATGGCCTAGTAGGGACACTTCTTAAGAAATCTGAAAAGAATGGACTTAGGAACCACGGGGAGAAAAATTAGAACGCCGTGGCCAAACTATTTTAGTATAGAATACTGAGCCTAATATTATGCATGTTTGGGGCCCACATGAGTTTTATGGATTTATGCAGAATTTGCACAGCCCGATCAAATAACCATGTGTGTTCTCTGCATGCTGCAGTCATTTTGGCAACATCTATTGGACTCGTCTTTTCCATATTTAGCCTGGTTGATGCAAAGAAGCCAGAATAAAGTCAGGGCTATAACAGCGCTGTTAGAAAAATCCAAAGAAATGAATATGAATTAGCATTTGTTCTTGGATTAAAACTGAGAAAAGCTGAAGGAGCTCAGAGAAGGCATTTTGTCGGGGAGCATCTTTCCAGCTGGCAGCTCACCTTCTCTGAAGTCTTGCTCTCCTCCCAACTCCTGAATGCTGGGTGCACATAGAAACTCTCTGTGGAACACATTGCTTTCATATGTGAAGTTGGATTTGAAAAATTTTGTTCAGCCGTTTCCACTCAAATATTCTACTCTCACATTGAAATAAATACATTCTGAAACTCCATTCTGTAACTATAGAAACCCTGGTTCTCACTGTGTTTCAGCTAGAAGCACAAAAGAGCCCACAGCTTAAAAGGCGTATGTTGTTAATTAGGAACCTATGAATAGCTTAGATTTTAGAAATCATTTAAGTTTCTCTAGATTTAGGTTTTTCCTCTTCCTTTCTTTGCCCGTTTTTGAAATAAGAGCTAGCCATCCTTAAACAAAGTGTCATGTTAAAACAATGCAATGAATATTCTGTTAGTTCAACAGTTACTTATGGAGGACTTGTTAGAACACATTCTGGGGTGATATGCGGGCTTGCCTTCAAAGACCATAGAGCTTTGCATGTGTAATGAGGAGTAAACAGACACAGGGAAATGAGAGAGAAGCTGACACAGAGGTGCAAATAAGTGCTATTGTGGCACAGAGGGAGAAACGATGTGACACACTGGAGAGGCGAAGAATAAAAAAACAGGGAGATATTTAAATTTTTGCCTTTTCCCCTTTTTCAATGCCAGCCTTCCAACAAGGCACAACTCCTAAAAATTTTATTTTACTGATATTCCTCAAGCCTCTCTCTCTCCTCCACTTCACTGTTATATCTAATCATTTCCTGCCAGGGTTGTGGCAATATCTTCTAAATAGGCCTCCTGACCCAGCTGGCATGGCTCAGTGGTTGAGTGTCAACCTATGAGCCAGGAGGTCACAGTTCAATTCCCAGTCAGGACACATGCCTGGGTTGTGGACTCGATCCCTGTGTGGAGCGTGCAGGAGGAAGCTGATCAGTGACTCTCTCTCATCATTGATAGGCCTCTTGCTTCCAGCTGCCCCTTCCCTCCTCCAGTCTTTCTTCTTCACCAGGGTCACTTATTTAAAATGTTAATCTATTCTATTGCTTTCCTGTTTTATATACTCTAATCATGAGGATTCCCCAAGGAAGAAAACCCAAGTCTTTAGTGTGGGTGAATACCCTTTATAAGGAAGCCCTACCACCAGCCTCACTTCCCCATCCTCTATGTACCATGTGCCAGAATCTTCCTACCACCTTTAGCTTGCTTATAGCCTCAGCTCATGGTGTATGTTGTCTCTCCTGTCTGGGAAATTCTCCCTGAACTTTTCCTACTGACAAGCTCTTTCTCATCCTTCAAGCTCACATAAATTGACACCTCCACCAAGAAGCCCACCTCAATGTTATCCACTTTTCTTTTTCCTTCCATGAGATGTATGCTCCCACACTGCTATCAAAAGTCTAACTGTGCAGCATTATCAATCTTTATATTCTTTGCAGTCATGCTGTTAAAATGTTTTCCCCTTGTTCCCAGCTCCTTGCTTAATACATGGTAGGTCCTCAATAAGTGAATGATAAATAAATGACATGGCATGTAAATGATGAAGTCTGCAGAAGAATGACAGGAGAAAGACATTGGGAAAAGGGAGAAATTCAAGATTATTTGTAACATGTTTGGTGTGGAGGTGAAGGTAGGAAATTCCCCAGTGTACTTAAATGGAAGGGAAGAAAAAAGAAACAAAAAGGTGAAAAGGTTGGAAGAGAGAAGTTTACTTAATCTCCACTTTAGATGGGCTGTGATTTCTTTGAAATAAATTTCGATGGATTTATTCAGGCACTTAAATAACAAATGCTGGGTTTTTCTCCCTCTTTGTTCCAAATACTATTACTTTCAGTACATGTAACACAGAAATTTCAAGGGATGTGTTAGCAGCTTAAAAACATTATACCAAGACTTTGTATACTGTCTTTGTATACTTTTCACACAAAGGAACAGAAATATTTTAGAACACATTTTATTTGAACTGTCTGATAAGAAGAAAGAGGTGTCCTTCATTTAATGAGGAACTTTAATCCTAAGTGACTAGCCATGTGATAGAGTCTTTATTTTCAATTTTCTCTAGGGTGGAAAGAAAGGAACGTGCCCGATTGAAGACAGTGAAGTTTAATGCAAAACCTGGACTGATTGATTCAAAAGGGGTAGGTACAAAATAATCAAAACACTAGGTTCTCTTGATTGCCATGGATTTAACTATAATTAACATGTAGTCTTTCAGTAGCAAGCAAATGATGAAGCTACCAGACAGAATACTGTTATAAATGTATTGCTAAAAGTAGTGATGTGATTTCTGATGAAATAGATTCCTGGGGGTAAAGCTGCTAGTGGTCAGCAGAAATCATGCGTTGATGAAGATGATATAATGACTGCAATGAAAAAGAGAAAGATAATTTAGGTGTTTTCATTTTTTAATTTGTTTTCTTTTAAATGAACTATTCTGAAGGGATGGATTTCATAAAAGATACCTGTTCATCATAAAATATATCTAGTCTGTTACACATTATAAAGCTAAGAGTAGTAGTCATGGAAATACACATTTGAACCATCTAAATGAATACATGGATTGTTGTGACAGACATAAAAGAGAATTAACAAATGAAATTTAATCACTAAAATTAAAAGATTTACTCATATGCACACATATCTTTTTTGATAACAGCTTTAATGAGGTCTAATTTACTACCAATTTAAGTATGTAATCTAAAGGTTTTTAGTATATTGAGAGTTATACAATCACCACCATAATCTTAGAGCATCCTATCACCCCATTAAGAGATCCTATAGCAGTCACACTTTCATTTCCCCCAAACCCAACTCCACCCCCACTCAGCTCTACCACTAATCCACTTTATCTCTATAGATTTGCCTATTCTGGATATTTCATATAAATGGAATATACATTATGTGATCTTATGTGATCTTAAATAACATGCACATTCAGTTATTTAAGCTTCTTTGCATAATGTTCTCAAAGTACATCTATGTTGTAGCATGTGTAAATATTTTATTTTTTCACTGCCAAATAATATTCCATTGTGGATATGCCTCAATTAATTTATTCATCAGTCGATAGATATTTGGGTTGTTTCCACTTTTTTGGCTGTTATGGATAATACTTCTGTGAGCATTCATGGACATACATTTATTTCCATTTGGGATATACTTAGGAGTAGAATTGCTGGATCATTTGAAGAACTGCAAGACTGTTGTCCAAGGTGATCATGCCATTTTACATTCCTACCATCAGTGTGTGAGAGTTCAAATTTCTCCATATATTCACCAACACTTGTTATTATATGTCTTTCTGCTTATAGCCACTTTATTTGGTATCTCATTATTGTTTTGGTCTGCATATCTTTAATGGCTGTTGGCATTGAGCATCTTTTCGTGTGCTGATTGGCCATTTGTATTTCTTCTTTGGAGAAATATCTGTTTAGATCCTTTGCCTATTTTTAAATTAGGTTCTTTTGTTGTTATTGAGTTGTAAAGTTTCCTTAAATATTGTGAATATTAATCTCTTATCAAATATATGCTTTCCAAATATTTTATCCCATTCTATGTCTTTCTACTCTCCTTTGGTGAACAAAAGTTTTAATTTTGATGAATTTTATCTATTTTTTTATTTTGTTACTTGTATTTTGGATGTCATATCTAAGAAACCATCACCTAATCCAAGGTCATAAAGATTTATGTTGATATTTTCTTCTAAGTGTTTTATAATTTTAACTCTTGCATTTAGGTATTTGATCCATTTTGAGTTAGTTTTTATGATACAAGGTAGAGTTCCAATATTAGTCTTTTGCAAGATCATGTCATATGTAAGAAAGAAGTTTTAACTTCTTTCTTTCCAATCTGGATGACTTTTATTTCTTGGTCATGCCTGCTTGCCCTGACTAGAACCTCTAGCACAGTGGCTCTCAACCTTCTGGCCCTTTAAATACAGTTCCTCATGTTGTGACCCAACCATAAAATTATTTTCGTTGCTACTTCATAACTGTAATGTTGCTACTGTTATGAATCATAATGTAAATGTATGATATGCAGGATGGTCTTAGGTGACTCCTGTGGAAGGGTCGTTTGACCCCCAAAGGGGTCACGACCCACAGGTTGAGAACCACTGCTCTAGTATAATGCTGGGTAGAAGTGGCAAGAGGAGTCATTCTTGTCTTATTCCTGACGTTAAGAGGAAGGCTTTCTGTCTTTACCATTAAGTGTGACGTTAGCTATGGGTACCTTTGCTCCCTTCTCCCTATTCTCTTTCTGTTTGTCTCCTTACTTTATTTTCTGTCCCGACAATTCTGGTTTCTCAGTGGCAAAAAGAACCACAACTTATGATCAGTATATGTCACTATGGAATACAAGAAGAAAATCTATTCTTTCTCAGGACTTTTGATCTGCAAACCTACACTGCCCTTTGTATTTTTAAGTAGAAGTGTCATTGTGCAGTCTTTTTATTAACATAATTTATTTCCCCCTGAAACATTCAGATGGGAATTTATTTAAACATATGATGTTGCTCTAAAAAAAAGTGATAGTATGTCATCATGCATGCAATCCTTTTAAATAACTACTGCTAAAATAGAAAAGGATAGGATTTTTCAATGACTCTTGGTAAAAAACAAAGGACATATTTCCTGTTTGTTTCATAAATGTAGTTGGATTTATATCAAAGAATTTTTATTGAATACCTATCATGTGCCAAACACAGAGCTAGAACTTGTGAAAGATTCAAAGTGTAACATAGGCCCTTCTCCTTAAGTATATATCAATGCACAGAATATAAATTCTAGGACTTGAATGACCACTGACAGAGAAGCAGTGATCATGTGGAAAAGGAAACCCTAGACTGAAATCAGGAGGGTTAAGTAACCTGGGTTCTGGTTTCAGTTCATGACTAAGACACAGCTGCACCTTGGGCCTCGTTAGCAAAATAACAGCTTTGAACTACACACGCCAGGTATGTCAGACACGTTTCACTTCCTACATAGATTGATGGATTGATAGTTTCTACCTGGAATAGTGTATTGAAATGATTATGAGGCCATATATGACCTCGGCAGGGGAAGAAAAAAGTGCCATAAGCGATTAGTCATGCCTAACACAATATTCGGAATTGTTCCCTTTTTGATGTGTCTGGATTCAATGACTTTTAAGGTGCCCACCAGCAGTAATTCTCCATGAGTCAACAAATTAAGAAATAATAATGAACCAAAGTTTTCCAAATCCCCACAAGAATAATACATCAGTAAAAAGATGCTTCCAGCAGGAGATAACAAAGGACAGTTGAGAGAAAGTGTACTGGCCCAGCCAGGGTGGCTCAGTGGTCGAGATCACCCCATGCACTAAGAGGTCACCAGTTCAATTCCAGGTCAGGGCACATGCCTGGGTTTGCTGGCTTGATCCCAGGTGAGGAGCATACAGGAGGCAGCCAACTGATGTTTCTATCTTTCTCTCTCCCTTTCCTTTCCTGCCTCTGGAAAAAAACAAACAAACATAAAAATCTTAACTAATAAAAGCGTAATATTAAAATTAACCGTTTCTTCGGGATGGCCTAAGCCACGCCCACCAGCCAATCAGAGTGGCTGTATGCAAATTAACCCAGCCAAGATGGAGGCCGGAAGCCAAGAAGCAAACAGCAGCAAGTGAGTTGCGGGCACAGGGCAGGGTGGGTCAGAAGCAGTACTAGGACAGGCCTGGAAGGGGCCCGGCACCCCAGCGGCTCTGAGCCCACCTCAGTGCTGGGGCCGCCTGTAGGGTGCCCAACACCCCAGTGGCTCTGAGCTCACCTCAGTGCTGGGGCCACCTAGAGCGTGCCCAGCACCCCAGTGGCTCTGAGACTGCCTGGGTACTGTGGCTGCTGGGGACCAGAGCAGTGCAGGACACGCCTGGAAGGTGCCAGGTACCCCAGTGGCTCTGAGCCCCCCTCGGCACTGGGGACAGCAGACAGGTGTGTGGTTAAGAGCCAGTAGCACCTAGGGTTCCCTGAGTGGAGAGGGTGTAGACCAGGCTGAGGGACCCCCCCGAGTGCACAAATTTTTGTGCACCGGGCCCCTAGTATGTTTTAAAAGAAAGAAAGAGAGTGCACTGGAGAACAAAGAGACAAACTGTGTAGAGAGTTGGGAAAACTGGGTGAAGAGATCAGGAGATGCCACTCACTTTGAGCCAAAGGCAAGGAGTATAGAAATAAGTCATTGTTATAGAAGCTTTAGTGTCTAGTACCATCTATAATAGTAAAAGCGTAATACGCAAATCGACTCAACGACCAAATGGCAGAATGACCATCTGGACCACCACACTGTGACACCTACTGGCGCCAGGCCAGCCAAGGCTGGTGCAATGTGATTGGCCGGGGGCACGGCCATCGCCCCATGATCGCCCTGAAGAGAGAGGCCCAGGACACCAGCTGGCAGGGCAATCAATCAATTGGGGAGCTCCACAATAGCCCCAAAGAGGAAAGCCCAGGCCACTGACTGGAGGGCTGCAGTGGGTGGGCAGAGCCTCCCTCTGCAGGTTGCAATCCATCACCCCAAAGAAGGAGGCCCAGGCTACCTCACAGCAGTGCTGTGGCGGGTGCGTGGGGCCTCCCTCTGTAGGGCGATCCATTTCGGAGCCCTGACTGGGGGGGCAGGGCCTACCTCTTTGGGGCAATCCATTCAGGAGCCCTGGCCAGGTGGGCAAGGCCTACCTCTTTGGGGTGATCAATCGTGAGGCTCCTGGACTGTGAGAGGGCACAGGTTGCACTGAGGGACCCCCGACCCCAGCCCCCAGTGCACAAATTTCGTGCACCAGGCCGCTAGTAAAATATACTTAACATAAACTGAAGAGGAAAACTCTTTGGACTGAGAAAGAGATGGTGTTTTAAATAACCTTATCATTCGCTGGCAGTTACAGAGCATTGTGAAGTGTTGCCCAAGTTAAAAGTGAAAGCCAAGATTACTATCTTGAAGAAACTTAAAGTCAATTAGTATGTGTGAAGCAGGCTATGACAGAGCTATGAGAATGCAAATTAACAGGCATGGGATGACCAGAGAGCACTTCATAGAAGAGCTTTGACTGTAATTGACCTATCAGTGCTTCAGTTACTTTTCCTGAACTATCTATTGATTAAAACAACAACAAGAACAACACTAAAAGCTGCAAAATACCAGGCACTACAGCTAGGAGCTATATGGGCAGCAAAATAAATACAAAGGCAAAGTTTGTCATCTCAAGGAGCTCACACAAAAAAAAATATGTAGGAAAAAAGTAATAAATCCAATATCACTGATTTTCCCAATAAATTTAGAGAATAATCTTAATTTCAATATCAGGACACAGAGCCTCAGGGAGATTAATTAATTACCTAAAATCACATAGCTGATAGGTGCAAGAGTCAGGTTTAAATTCAGGTCATTTTTTAAAAATATACTTTTTATGGATTTCAGCAAGGAAGGGAGAGGGAGAAAAATAGAAATATCAGTGATGAGAGAGAATCATTGATCAACTGCCTCCTGAATGCCCTTCCCCCACTCCCACTGGGGAGGGAGCCTGCAACCCAGGTATGTGCCCTGACGCGGAATTGAACCTTGACCTCCTGGTTCATAGGTCGATGCTCAACCACTGAGCCACACCAGCCAAGCTAAATCCGGTCATTTTTGACAGCAGAACATTTGTCCTTTCCATTTCTTCACACTCTACCTTATTCTGCTGGAGGACAGAAGAAGAAGAGCGTTCCTAATTATGCCTTGGGTAGGAAAGAGGGCTTCAAAGAGAAGTTGTTATTGGAACAAGATCTTGAAGTGTAAGAATTTGCCATGAACATGAAGGTGGAAACTGTAGGCATGGACCAGCATGGACATGAAGGTGGAAACTGTAGGCATGCTGGAGTAAGGCCCAACAGATCAGGGATACCAGATGGATGGTGTGGATAGTGTGGTGGGAGTTTTAACAAATGAGCTGATAAAAACTTCTGGAAGCTTCCATGGAAAGTCTAGCTATGAGTTTTAAAGCAAATTGAATTTTTAGAGTCCATGAGGAAATCTGAAGTTTCCCATTTGAAAGTATCCATTTGCTACAAATGAAATGCCTGGAAATTTTGTCCACTCCATGTGCCTTCACAAAGTCTGTGTCTACACATGCAAAGACAACTAGACAATTGTGTCAACCCAGATAATTCCAGTCTTCTCAGACCCCTGAGGTCAATGTGGTCATCTGTCTGGATGGATCTCCTTGAGAACCATTTCAGTTTCCCAAATCTCACTGCTAACTTCCTAATGAGCCTCCATTCAAACCAGCCTGTGATGAAAATGCAATCACCCCTTTAATTTCCTTCTTTGTTCTTCTAACTTTTGTAATCAGTTTCCTAATCAGTCATTTTGTTACTTATTAAGACATGTAGGAAATTGTACAGTCTTCAGAATTGAGCTGTTCTCTATTGAAAAATCAGTATTTAATGACTTGTGCTACATTTTGTTTTATTTTTATTTTAAAAATCTTTATAACTTAAGAAGTGGAAATATATGCTGGAAATATATGTGATAGTATGAGAAAGCAACAATATCCTTACTAAATTTCAGCAATGTGCAATGTGTATGTGCCCCTTTTATGCTGTAAATTTTAAAGGCAGGCAGGCTGTAAATAAATAACTCACCTACTTATCCTGAGGCTGGTATCCAAAGGTGACAGTTGTTATTTGAAGTAGTTGGAGTGTTCATCAGAAAAACCCAGACAGCTTAGATAGATCTCTTAATCACCACCCCAGAATTCGAAAGGGAAGTATTCATTCCTTCTTTATATATTTAAAGAAACTGAGTCTTTGAGAGATGAAGAAATCTGAGCTCATGTCTGATTCCAAAACCCATAATCTATTCACAACAGCATGCTCTCTTCCTTATTAAATCCATGTCACACTTGTGCTTTTTAAGAAAAATGAAGAAGTGAATTGAATTGGGTTTAGCGTTGTCAAAAACTAACTTAGACATAAACTTAATTCCTGAAAGGAGAAAGCTGGTTTCCTCAATGGTGTATCCTTCTGGTTCAGACCATTTTTGCAGTGAATGTGGGCTACACACTTTCTCTATGGTGGCCAGGCAGAACAAAGGAGGGGACAGGTCTTGGCAAACGTGCACATTCAGTTATTTAATAAACCTTTACTAGATGCCAATACAAGGCAAATTGCTAGTCAGTGTAGACCAAGACAAGCCAAGGTCACTGCCCTGAAGGAGCAGGGATTCTAGGGGAAAGAATGAGTCCCCTCAGATAGGAAGTTATTCATGTCAGACAAGAGGGACAGGAAGTTGCTCGAAAGTTCAGTGAGGGAGAGGAGATTCTGGCATGGAGGCTGAGAGATTTTGGATTGGGGTTGGGGGGGGGGGTAAGAGGGACCTTGAAGGATTAGCACAGTTTTCAAGGGATGGGTGGTGGAGTAGGAATAGGGCACAGGAAAGGTAGGAAGTAAAGCATGGTTTACATTCACTGCAAGCAACAGTGTATGGAGGAGAGTAAAAGGATTTGAGACTGGAAAGTTAAACTCCAATCAGTTTTGGTGCCTTACCTGTCCCTGAAAACACGTACTTTATGGTGTAGACAGTGAAGATTTGAAGGGTTGTGACCCACCCAGACCTACTGATTTCCTCTGGGCTTGCAACCTGAATGTAACTGTATCATTGCCCAAATGTCACTCCCAAAGGTCCAATCTTACTCATCTTTGCACCCCTAGCACTTAGCATGGTATCTACCATGTCAATTCATCAAAGAGAAGTAAATGATT